>ML855218.1:0-18604 GCA_009831015.1 Picea engelmannii | reverse complement strand
GAACACCAAGGATAAGACACCACATAATTCACCAATGATGGGGAAGAGTATACTCAAACAATAGGTACACATAAAGGGGAAACCTGAGGTAAAGTCAAACTAGGATGATGACTATCAAATGAAAGTTGATCAATAGTGACAATGCTTCTGTTGTGAGGGAAATGCATCACATGAAAGAGCGTAGACACCACATCATTCATCACATACACATAATCATACTCAAGAATAAAATTAAAGTATAAAGGGCCTGACACCACTAACATATCGACTATAATAGTCTTCCCACCTAACATGGTAGGAAACTGAGGAAGAATCCAAAGACATTTTATAGGTCTTCTGTCGAAAGCCAACAACTCACTGGTAGGTGACACAAGCTTGGAAGAACCCAAATATTACCAAGATGAGGAGGATAAAACACTTGCAGAAGATCCTTCATCTACAATACATCGATGAATGCATATTTTATTAACTCCAGTCATTATCTGGAAGGGTACAGAAGAAGGAAGATGATACTCTACAAGATCATTCCAATCAAAGGAAAACACCCTAGGGCTTGGAGGGAGTGTACTCAAAGAGAGTAGAATTCCCCCTTGTTCAAAAGGAACTGAACTGGAAATGATAAGGACATGGTCAAAATACAGATCACTCCCCAAACGAGGAGTGGAATAAGCCAAGGATTGTGTCGGCAAGACCACTTCCTTATAATTTTCACTCTCCAAGAGAAGAGTGGGATTGATCAAATATTTAATCAACACAACCTCTTCCTCAACCACTAGTTCAATAGAGTGCGAAACAACATGGTCAAGAGACACATCACCCCCCAAAAAAGAGTGGTGTCAGCCGAATATTGCATCAGAACAATCGCTTCATCAACCAATTATTGAATAGATTGTTTGGAAACCAAATATGACCCAGAACTAGAAGGGTCGCTAGAAAAGGACCATGCTTCTTGTACCACAACAATAGAAGGGCACAGATGATTAAGGTGATATCCTTTGCAAAATTTACAAGGGAAATTGAGCTTACATCCTATACGTCAAAGCTTCTCAATAGTATTGATCCCCCCAACATGACTTGTAGTGGCTAGTGGGTTTCCCCATACATGACTAGAAGAGGTTGGTTGCACATCTCCAATGTGACTAACATAGGTTGGTGACAAGACTCCAACATGAATCATAGAGGTCGATGACTTGATTCTAGTATGACTAGAAGTGACTGGTCTTTTTCTCCCAGCATTACTCGCATAGACTAGTGATAGGACTCCAACATGACTCACAGAGGTTGTTTACCTATCTCTAACATGACTCGCGGAGGTTAGTAGTTGATCTCCAACATGAATTGCAGAGGTTGGTGATGTTTTTCCAATATGACTAGCGAAGGTTGATTGCTTGTATTCAACATGACTCACAGAGGTTGTTGACAAGCCGCCAACATGACTCACAGTGACTATACTTGTGCTTCTAGCATGACTAGTAGAGATTGGTCACTTTCCCCTACCATCAATTCTTCTTCTTATTCTTCCTCTTCTTATTCCTTTTAGACTTCTGGTTACTAGTAGGAGGAGTTTCACCAAAAGATGGAGAATGAGGAAAAGTGCACTTCATGGATGCAGAAGATGAAGGATCAAAATATGTACGATGTCGCTGAAATAAGGTGATTATCTAAGAAGCATCAAGATCATTCGGGACATTTGGAGTGGTCCACAACCAAACCAATAGTCCTACATTCAACCCAGGAATGTTCAAAGTGGCCATGAAGGGGGCACCAATGTTTCAAAAGAAATGAAGAGAACAAGAATCCCATTAGGAAAGAGTCCTTTGGTTGGTATCCTCAAGAACTTTGGCCATATCATTCTTATGAATAGTTTCATCCCTTGTTTGATCGTTCATGTCCATAAAATTCTCACACACTTATTTTGACAAACCAGTGGTATAAAAACCTACTCCTTCAAGGAGGTGGCTCCACACTTTCAAGGGAAATACTAGAGGTCCTTCTTGACCAGTGGAACAGTTGGGAAACTACCCTGAATCAATGATCCAAAAGTAGTGATACTGAAAAAACCTAAGGTCAACTACAAAAAGAAATAATCCAATAAAAAACCCTAAGATAAACATCGCAAGAAAATAAATTTTCCAAATATTTAGCCTAGGTGGATGAGGTCCTGAGTCCAAAGAAATGAAAAAATAGAAAGGGACCTTCCAGACAAAGGCACAGGTTGATTAAGTCTCATGGACCAATGAACGAAGGAGTGAGAATAAGTTATCCTGACCTCCACTAACCAACCTTATCTAGTGCAAGCAACTACACTTCGTGGTGCACCATCCAACAGTACTGAAAAGTGTGATATGAAATCCTCCCTAAGTACCATGGAAAGACCCTGCAATCACCTTTGAGATCCCTAGGAAAAGAAACTAAGGTCACAAACTCATAGTCATGATCAGGGGGGTGTAGTACACAGTTGATATTGAACGTATAGGCAGGGTAAAAAAACCAAACCTTCTAAAGAGACACCTCTCACAGAGGTAAAGGCACTAGCGAAACCCCCAATATATGATCTCTTCACTACACTTAGTCAAGATTTAGAGGGGCAATCTCCTTGGCTCTCTTGTGCTTAGCTCATGTGTTAGAGGAGACTCCCATCTATACTTACATGACAGTTGTATTTGAGATTCTCCCTAGCTCAGACTCCTATGTTTGTTCAATGGCCTTGGAGATTTATCTTTCCAATCCTAATCCAAGGCCTTAACCCTAAACTTGTTTGTGAACCCTAGAAACAAATTCTAGTAAATTTTAAGTTTAGAATTTGTTTTAGTGGTTGTTTTTACTCAAGGAATATGGAAGTGCAACTGATGTTGTTTGAGACTCTTTCAAAAATTAAACTTATAATAACACTAGCAAAGAAAACTTTACACTAATCCTTCAAATGAAAAAGAGTTTCAAGAAATAAAAATGCATGAACAATCCTTCAAGGCTTGAAATGCAATATTTTTTCTTTTCTAATGCAAAATGAAAAAGAGGAAAACAAAAGTATTTTATTTCTTAATTTATTTTGAAATGATTTTGAAATGAGAAGAAATAAAAAACCTATGCTAATATATTTTTCTTTTTCAAATAACAATGCAAATAAAGAAAAAGATCTAACTAGTAGAAAACTTGGTTTTTATTTTTATTTTATTTGTATCAAAGTAAAACTAAAGATGCTAAAAGAAATTGTAGAATACACGATTCATGGCCCCCCAAACAATGGGAAAACAAGAGCAAAATATTTTCTGTCACTAACAAGTTTTCAAAGACTTCAAAAACCAAACAATAACAATAAGACACCCATGAGGCTCAGGCAAAACAGAACAACCAACCAAAACTTCCAGACTGTGAGAGAGATTTTTTTAAAAGCCTAAAATTTACATGGGTCCGAGACTATGTATATTGAAACTCGCAAGTATCTACGGGTCATATACATGAAACTCTTGGTTGTCCATGGGATATAGATAAGCAACTCGCAGATGGGCTTAAAAGTTTTGAAAAATAAAAAGACACTCAAGAAGGGGGAATTCCATAAACTTGAAGAAACCTTCTAGATGGCTAATGCTTCCGAAATCAAACTTGGAAAACAAGTAAAATCACAAAAAGAAACCCTAAAAAATTGACCCAGACTAGAAGAATCCCTAGCAGAGTCACCAATTTTATTGACGGGATATTTTCCCCATGACCTTGGGTCATGTCACGGTATAGCAAGACTTGATATAGAAGATTTAAATCCACCCTCACAATCAAACATGAAACCAAAGAATAACTAATTTTTCACATGGAGAGATAGGGAAAGGAGAGAAGAGAAGGTGTGCACCTTAAGCCCTTCGTTCTATGTTGATCCCTACTCCTGCTTCTCGAAATTCTCCTAGTCTTTATCGGTACAAGCCTGCAATAGGAGACATAGGTTGTGCTGCAACGAGGTATTTATAGGTCCTACTAGCATATATCAAATGTATAATTCAAAGAATATATGAAAAAATATGAACATATCATATTGCAATGAAACACATGAACACAAAATTTGAGGGCAACAATACTTCAATTAATCAACAAAATAATAGAGTTGGTTACAACCTGACACTACTTTTGGCACCGCTCTAGAACCAATTTCTTGAGTTCCTCCTAAAGTCCTTAAAGCATCAACTCAACGAAAATATTCCTCAAATAGCCCGATAAGGATAGGAACACACCTTATAACTATATAAGAGAGGAATCATCTCTGGAAAAGGAGTTTCTAGGTTGGGGTAAAGCTTCTCAGAGGATGAAGGGGAAGGGAAGCTTGCTCAATATTCTCAGCATAACCTTGCACCATTAGACCTATCCTCATCATTTCCGCAAAAGGTGCTTTTATATCTTCCCCAAGGGGTTAGGTAAGTTTTAACATGTTTTGTACAGTCCAGGGGATGTTGGTAAATGAGCCCAACTGAACAAACTGCCTGAAAACTCAGAATTATTTTATTTTTCACTATTTTTTAGGGCATCCATGGGTTTCACATTAAAAATTCACAGATGTCCGCGTGTTTCATTAAAGGATCCCGCGAATATGTGAAAAAGACATGTTTTTTAGGTCATTTGGATGAGGCAAGGTGGGATTTTGTTTAACAAGCCAAGGGAAAGGGTTAGGCCATGGCACAAATGCATAGGTGTGGAATTTTCTACTATAACAATCATTTTTGGTAAAGAATGTTTTCTTGGTCATACTAAATCATTAATAACCAACTCAAATCCACTTTCCAGTTATAAACTATAAAATTGAATCCCTTTCCAATAGACATGAACTAACAAATTGCATAAGATTAATAGAAGCCACAATCACAAATATAATTTTCATTTTGGATTTGGATGTACGACACATACACGCACACATTGTCCCTCCTATTAAATTTAGAAGGTAAATCGTTATTGATTGTTGGCACATAGTTGACAGACCCGAAATTCAACATTAATTCACCAAAAAATCCCTAAAGATATTGTCTCTTTTGGTGTCACCGCAAGGAGCTGAAGTCTCACCCATGATACCTATGGAGAATGCAGGAACCAGGTTTCTACAGTCATAGAGGAATGGAAGACATTCATCATATTCATCCTAGTTAATATTCATTCATTATACCATTCATCATGTGCACAAAACCATATCAATATATAACAAATTCATATTAGCCATGCCTACATTGTGTATGTTCCATAAACATAACTGAAAAGAAAACACATCACAACACAACATGTACTATTCAAAAGAGGTTCACCCCAAAGTGGGCTATGTCCGCAACGACATGATTCTTATATTATCATTTAGCATCATTTCTTGCAAAAGGTGCATATTGCACTCATAGATAATATCTCAACTCTACCCACATGCCCTTATCGTTCATTCCTACAGTGCACACACGGCTCTCGTTTGATATTCAACTTAGCTCATACTCATCCACTACTAACATCCAACCAACAATAATGAACTCTCATTAACAAACTACATATACCCCCAAAACCCCTTATATATTTATTCTTTTACATTAGGGATTAACCTGTTACGAAGTGGAAAAAATGTCTAACTGTTCCTAACTAACTTTCTCCTTTTGCACGCATTGACTCCTGAAAATTCTCTAACTATATTCCTTTCTCCCACGTGTGCCTCTCCTTAGTCGATATGTCACGTGTTTTTCTCCTGTGAAACTTCCAAAATGTGTCCCAAATGAACTTCTCCAATAGGCCCCCAACACCCAGCTATGGCTCGTCCTGAGCCACTCAGTTTTGTTGTTGCATTGCCTTCAGTGTTGCAATGAGATTTTCAAAAGTATCCCTAGAAGTTGTGATTGTTTTTCTTTCTTCTACTTCCCATGTCGATATCTCTTCTGCAGGTTGCGCAGTGACAAGAGTCTACAACTTCTCTTCACTCTCTTGTACTGCTTGCTTCACCTTGCCTTGTACTGCTACAATTTATTTTTTTACCTTGAAATCCTCTTCTTGCAGTGGCTCCAACTTCTCTTCTAGCGTCTACTACTCAACCCTAATTTGATTTATCTCCTAGTTTACTTGTTATAGAAATTTTTTTCACACTCCATGCATCTTGATTTGATGGCCTTCCCTTTCCCTCTACAGACTCAAATCCCCCATTTTTCTCATTCAAAAGTAAAAAATTCAAATCATTGTCCATATACACAGGCTACAATTAGACAACTCATGTATACGCATGTTTCTCCATTACAACCCATGTACATTGGTTTTTGTGCTCAAAATTGAAAATATTTTGGGCATTCCAAGCCAACTCACAGGATCCATGATCCTTGACCTTCCATATACTGTAAACTCTTTAATTCGAACATTCATTTCCATTTGGAGGATATAAATTGAGCCACATACAAGCCTTGAGGGGAAGCATATCAATGAGAACAAATACACTCTAGAGAAATTTCACCTCATATTCAGTCTGCATCCCTTTTTCCTTGAAAGTCTGAACTTATTTTGTGTTCATCCCCCAAGCTCTTCCTATCTTGAGAAGGAGAAACTCAATTACTCCTACTACTTGTGAGCTTTCCGTTGAGGAGGATTGAAGTGGTGAAGGCCGAGGTGACTTAGTTTCTCTGTTCTGATATGTGTCGATACAGAAGTTTGTCACCTATGTACTTTTGTTGATTACATTAATAGAGATACTCTTTTATCATCCAATTATATGTTGCAAATATTTGTATTAATTCCCATGGGCATATTTGTTATACATGTTAATGGATTATGCTATTTTATATTCTAATGTTTCATGTAATTTCCATATACTTGTGTATCTTGGATGTTGAGGACAAGTTGCAAGTATCAAACATTGGATTGTGAGCTCAACCATGGTCATCTTCAGATATCCAGAAGAGGTAGGATTCTATCCTTCATTTTGTTAGAATTTCCATTTGTCTAGCATACGTGAGATTAGAGTTGATTTTTGGGTGTCGTTCCATTTGTTATGGTTTACCCCAATCCAAAGAGAGATTTTTCTCATAACCAAATAGACTAGTTACGAAAAAGGAATACTCTAGTCACCATTGGATAGAATAGTTCTTATTTATGTTGTTTTATAATTTTTCAGGAATATGGGACTAAATTTACGAGAAAGGAAACTTGTAGAGTTAAGTCGTAATTAAATCTCATTATCCTTATTGCATTGTTGAGCCTAATGTCAGCTCTCGCTTTCTCGTTATAAGCCTTTATCCCCAACAATTCACAGGATTAGCCAAGACGTGTCATTCATACATATTTTTCAACTTAACACCCTTGTACCCTAAGAGGAAACATCCCCTCGAGTTTCCATGTCTTTCTTGTGTTCTCTTGCATTGAGCATAGGTATGTTCCACTGCTTGGAACTAGTTTTATTATTCATGACACTATTTTTCTCTCTTGTATCATAGAATTTATTTTACTATGAAAAAATGAAAAAAGAATGGTGAGAAAATAATATTATCTCCTATCGGCAGCAGTCATGTCACCTTTGAACAGAGAAAAAATCCTTGATTCCATTGATCCAAGGTTTGGGTTTAGCATGGCCTTAGGAAGTTGAGCTCGTTACTTAGAGTTTACTCCTCTGACTGGTTATTCTTCTAGTCCCCATGGAGATTTTGTTGATGCCTCCTGTGTCACAAATGTTTGCCAATAATTAGTGTTAAGTCTATGTTTCCTAGGTTATCCATCCATCTCATGCTCTTGTTCAAAGGAAGTCTAAGCCTTTGTCAGCCATTCCTCAGAACTCTTGACCTTACATGTTGGCCATCCCCTTACAAGTGAATCTCATAATCACATGAATTTTTTGTCCTACCTTGCACCTTGGGCCTACTTTCATCTCTAGTAGGTGACCTTGAACCCAACAGATGACATCTCCACATTGGTTGTTGACTGGGGGTTTCCCTTGTGTTCAATGACAAAAAATATATTCACACATTGGGATTCATGTAGTGTCTTGGATTCCATTAGACCTTATTGGTATTTTTCTCGCCTTTGTCGACAGTTTTCATTATTGGTTGTTATTGAGAGGGCATATTTCATGTACTACTTGCATTTAGTGCAAGCAAGAGATTCACATGGTCATTGTTTCATGCACATTATATTCATTCGAGTTCTTCCTAATCATCAAGCTATTACTTTGTACCTCACATTGGAGGATTAGATATTTCTTAATGTTCTCATTTCAGTGGGTCTCATTCCATCGACTTCATCTCATCTATTCTAGAATCAAGATACAGTGTCATAAGAGTACCTAGAGGCTTGCAATCATCAGTGGAAAGTTCTCCCACCAAAGACAATTGGGAATACATCAATGACACTTGATCGATGGATTCTTCAAGTGTTCAACCTCAACACCTTTATTCACACTTGTTGAATGTAATCAGATCCTTGACACCTAATTTCATTATCGGTGGGTTGTCTCACATTTATTACAACTATACCTTAATGACCAGTAATCAAATGAAGCCTCATTATGTTCGACTTTAACTCCTTTATTCACACGATGTAGACTTGCACCTCTGGAAGATAGTGTAGAAGACCTCCAATTCATAGTAGCAACATCCCATATCTGTTGTTGTATTTCATTGAACCAATACCTGTATGAATTCAATGATTATGGAAGATCAGACTGTATTTTATTGTATACAGATATCTTCAATAGATTTTGAGAGTGGACTCCATTGTTATTTGTTCGTGACTATGACCACCTATGGCATATGCCTACTTTATATTGCCTATTCATGGCCATGAACAACTATTTTTTATATATCCAGATGGATATGCAATGTACTCCAGATTGGAATCCATGTGTATAGAGTCAATATGAATTGTAATATTCTCACGGGAGACTAGATTTTCTAGTTGGGTCCTCACTACTCCAATTCTTGGAATTATAATGTATTTCATCCATCGTGATTGCTCCTTTGACCTCACACATTTCGGGGAATATGTTATATCAATTTTTTCCACACTCCGTGCATCTTTTTTTGATGGCCTTCCCTTTTCCTCTAGAGACTCAAATCCCCCATTTTGCTCATTCAAAACTCAAAAAATCATTTTTTTGTCCATATATGCGGGCTACATTAGAAAACTCGCGTATATGCATGTTGGTCTATTACAGCCCACGTACATCAGGTTTTGTGCTCAAAATTAAAATTATTTCAGGTTTTCCATGCCAAGTCATGAGATCCATGATTCTTGACCTTCCATATACTGGAAACACTTTGATTCGACCCTTCAATTCCATTTGAACGCTATAAATTGAGCTACATACAAGCCTTGAGGGGAAGCATATCATTGAGAGCAAGACACTCTGGAGAAATTTCACCTCATATTAATTTTGCATCCCTTTGTCCTTGAAAATCTGAACTTATTTTGTGTTCAACCCCCAAGATCTTCCTATCTTGAGAAGGAAAAACTCAATTCCTCCTACTACTTGTGAGCTTGCCTTTGTGGAGGATTGAATTAGTGAAGGCCCAGGTGCAGGGAATTAGTTTCTCGGTTCCGATATGTGTCGATATTCCCTTTATGGAGGATTGAATTAGTGAAGGCCCAGGTGCAAGGACTTAGTTTATTGGCTCCGATATGTTCATATACAAAAAAAATTCACCTATGTACTTATGTTGATTACATTAATAGAAATACTATTTTCTCGTCCAATTATATGTTGCAAATATTTGTATTACTTTCCATAGGAATATTTGTTATACATGTTAATGTATTATTCTAGTTTATATGCTAACATTTCATATAATTTCCATATGCTTGTGTATCTTGGATGTTGAGGACAAGTTGCAGGTATCAAGCATTGGATCGTCAGCTCAACCGTGGTCTTCTTCAGACATATGGAAGAGGTACGATTCTAGCCTTCCATTTGTTAGCATTTCCATTAGTATAGAATATTTGAGATTAGATTTTATTTAGGCATGTGATTCCCTCTATTGTGGTTTACCCCAAGCCATAGAGATATTTTCATCATCGCCGAATAAACTAGTTACGAAAATGGAATACTCTAGTCACCATTGGCTAGAAAAGTTCTCCTTGGTATTGTTTTATACTTTTTCAGGCCTAGGGGACTAAATTTACGAAAAATGACACTTTTGGAGTTAACTCATAATTGGATCTCATTATCCTTCCTGCATTGTTGAGTCTAATGTATGCTCTCACTTTCTCGTTATAAGCCTCTAGCCCCAACAATTCTCTACATTATCCAAGCAGTGTCATTCATATATCTTTTGCAACTTGAAACCCTTGTACCCTAAGAAAAAGAATCCCCTCGATTGTTCATGTTTTACCTACATTCTCTTGCATTAAGCATAGGTATGTTCCACTAATTGGAATTATTTTTCTTATTCGCGACACTTGTTTCCTCTCTTGTATCATAGCATTTATTTTACTATGAAAAAACAAAAAAAGAAGGGCAAGAAAATAATATTATCTCCTATCGACAACAGTTGCGTCGCCTTTAAACAAAGCACAAATCCTTGATTCCATTCATCCAAGGTTTGGGTTTAGCATGGCCTTAGGAAGCTAAGATCGTTACTTAGAGTCTACTCCTCTGACTGGTTATTCTTCCAGTCCCCATGGAGAGTTTGTTGATGACTCTTGTGTCACAAATTTTGTCAATGATCAGTGTTAGTCTATGTTACTTGGGTTATCCATCCATCTAATTTTCTTGTTCAAAGGAAGTCTAATCTTGTGTCGTTCATTACTCAGAACTCTTGACTTTGCATGTCGGCCATCCCCTTACAAGTGAATCTCAGAATCACGTGATTTTTTTTCCCTACCTTGCACCTTGGGCCTACTTTCATCATTGGTAGTTGACCTTGAACCCAACAGATGACATCTCCACGTTGGTCGTCGATTGGGGGTTTCCCTTATGTTTTACGGAAACAAATCTATTCACACATTGGGATTCATGTAGTGTATTGGATTCCATTAGACCTTATTGGTTGTTTCCTCTCATTTTTCGGCATTTTTTATTATTGGCTGCTATTTAGAGGGTCTCTTTCATGTAATACTTCCATCTGGTGCATGCAAGAGATGCACATGGTCGTTGGTTCATGCACATCCTATTCATCCAAGTTATTCCTAATCATAAATATACTTCTTTGTACGTCACATTGGAGGATTAAAGATGCCTTAATGCTCTCCTTTCAGTGGGTCTCATTCCATCGACATCACCTCATCTATTATGGAATCAACATCTAGGGTCATAAGAGTACCTAGAGGCTTACAGTCATCAGTGGTAGGTTCTCCCGCCATAGATAGTTAGGAATACAACATTGTCCCTTGATCAATGGATTATTCAAGTGTTTGACCTCAACACCTTTATTCACACTTGTTGAATGCACTCTATGCCTTGACACCTACTTTCATTATTGGTGGGTTGTCTCACGTTTGTTAACAATATACCTTAATGATCGGTAATCAAATGAAGCATCATTATGTTTGACTTCAACTCTGTTATTCACACGATGTATACTTGCACCTACAATAGATAGTGTAGAAGACCTCTAGTTCACAGTAGAAACATCCCATATATGCTACTATCTTTCATCAGACCAATACCGATATGACTTTAGTGATCATGGAAGATTAGATTGTATTGTTTTGTATACAGATATCTTCAATTGATTTTGAGACTAGACTCCACTATGTTTTGTTCATGACTATGACCACCTATGGAATATACCTACTTTATATTTCCTATTCATGGCCATGAACAACTGTTTTTTATATATCCACATGGATCTGCAGTGTACTCCATATTGGTAGCCATGTTTATAGAGTCAATATAAATTTTAATATTCTCACGGGTGAATAGGTCTTCCAGTTGGGTCCTCACTACTCCACTTCTGTGAATTATAATGTATTTCAGTCATCATGATTGCTCCTCTAAACTCACACATTAGGGGGAATCTGTTATAACATTTTTTTCCACACTCCATGCATCTTGCTTTGATATCCTCCCCTTTCCCTCTGTAGACTCAAAACCCCCATTTTGTTTATTCAAAAGTCAAAAATTCAATTTGTTGTCCATATACATAGGCTAAAGTTAGACAACTCGCATATATTCATGTTGCTCCATTACATCCCACATACATCAAGTTTTGTGCTCAAAATTAAAAACATTTTGGGTTTTCCATCCCACGTCACGTGATCCATGATCCTTGACCTTCCATATATTGGAAATAATATATTTTGAACCTTCAATTTCATTTGGAGGCCATAAATTGAGCCACATACAAGCCTTGAGGGGAAGCATATCATTGAGACTAAAGATACTCTGGAGAAATTTCACCTCATATTGATTTTGCATCCCTTTGTCGTTGAAAGTATGAACTTCTTTTGTGTTCATCCTCCAAGATCTTCCTATATTGAGAAAGAGAAACTCAATTAATCCTACTACTTGTGAGCTTTCCTTTGTGGAGGATTCAAGTGGTGAAGGCCCAGGTGGAGGGACTTAGTTTCTTGGTTCTGATATGTGTTGATACATAAGTTTGTCACCTATGTACTTATGTTGATTACATTAATAGAAATGCTCTTTTCTCATCCAATTATATGTTGCAAATATTTGTATTCATTTCCGTGGGAATATTTGTTATACATGTTAATGGATTATGCTAGTTTATATTCTAATGTTTCATGTCATTTTCATATGCTTGTGTATATTGGATATTGAGGACAAGTTGCAAGTATCAAGCGTTGGATTGTGATGTCAACCATGGTCTTCTTCTGACATCCGGAAGAGGTAGGATTCTAGCCTTCCTTTTGTTAGCATTTCCATTTGTCTAGCATACTTGAGATTAGAGTTTATTTTTGGGTGTCATTCTATCTGTTGTGGTTTACCCCAAGCCATAAGGAGATTTTCCCCATAATCAAATAGACTAGTTACAAAAAAGGAATACAATAGTCACCATTGGCCAGAAAAGTTCTCCTTGGTATTGTTTTATAATTTTTTGGGCCTAGGGGACTAAATTTACAAAAAAAGACACTTTTGGAGTTAAGTCATAATTACATGTCATTATCCTTCCTGCATTGTTGAGCCTAATGTCAGCTCTCACTTTCTCTTTATAATCCTCTATCCCCAACAATTCTCAGCATTGGCCAAGCAGTTCCATTCATATATCTTTTGCAACTTGACACCCTTGTACCCTAAGAGGAAACATCCCCCCGAATGTCCATGTATTTCCCGTGTTCTCTTGCATTGAGCATAAGTATGTTCCACTACTTGGAACTAGTTTTCTTATTCACAACACGTGTTTCCTCTCTTGTATCATAACATTTCTTTTACTATGAAAAAACAAAAAAATAAGGGTGGAAAAAGAATATTATCTCCTATCGGCAATAGTCATGTCGCCTTTGAATAGAGCATAAATCCTTGATTCCATTCATCCAAGGTTTGGCTTTAACATGGCCTTAGTAAGTTGAGCTCGTTACTTAAAGTTTACTCCTCCGACTGGTTATTCTTCCAGTCCGCATGGAGATTTTTTTTATGCCTCTTACGTCACAAAATTTTGTTAATGATCAATGTTAAGTCTATGCTTCATAGGTTATCCATCTATATCATGCTCTTGTTCAAAGGAAGTCTAAGCCTGTGTTGGCCATTCCTCAGAACTCTTGACTTTTCATGTCGAACATCCCCTTACAAGTGAATCTCATAATCACATGCATTTGTTGTCATACCTTTCATCTTGGGCCTACTTTCATCATTGGTAGGTGACCATGAACCCAACAGATGACATCTCCACATTGGTCCTTGATTGGGGGTTTCCCTTCTGCTCGACGACAAGAAATCTATTCACACATTGGGATTTGCGCAGTGTCTTGGATTCTATTAGACCCTATTGGTGGTTTCCTCACCTTTTTCATTAGTTTTCATTATTGGATGCTATTCAAAGGGTGTCTTTTGTGTACTACTTGCATCAGGTACACATAAGAGATGCACATGGTCGTTGGTTTGTGCACATCCTATTCGTCTGAGTTCTTCCTAATTATCAAGATATTGCTTTGTACCTCACGTTGGAGGATGAGAGATTCCTTAATGCTCTCCTTTCAACGGGTCTCATTCCATTGAATTCAACTCATATATTCTGGAATCAAGTTCTAGAGTCATTAGAGTACCTAGAGGCTTGCAGTCATTAGTGGCAAGTTCTCTCGCCATCGACAATTGTGAATAAATCAATGTCTGATGATCAATGGATTCTTCAAGTGTTCGACCTCAACACTTTTATTCACACTTTTTGAATGTTCAGTGCCTTGACACCTACTTTCATTAACGATGGGTTCTATCACATTTTTTAATGGTATACCTTAATGACCAGTTATCAAATGAAGCCTCATTGTGTTTGACTTCAACTCCTTTATTCACATGATGTAGACTTTCACCTCTGGAAAATATTGTAGCAAACCTCAAGTTCACAGTAGAAGAATCCCATATCTTTTGTTGTCTTTTATCGGACTAGTACCTATATAAATTTAGTGATCATGGAAGATTAGATTGTAGTATATTGTATACAAACATCTTCAACTGATTTTGAGACTGGACTCCAATATGTTTTGTTCATGACTATGACCACCTATGGCATATGCCTACTTTATATTTCCTATTCATGACCATGAACAACTATTTTTTATATATCCACATGGATCTGCAATGTACTCTAGATTGACAGCCATGTGTAAAGAGTCAATATAAATTGTAATATTCTCACGAGTGACCAGTTCTTCCAGCTGGGTCCTCATTACTCCACTTATGGGAATTATAATTTTTTTCGTCTATCGTGATTTCTCCTATAACCTCACACATTAGGGGGCATATTTTATAGCAATTATTTCCACACTCCATGCATCTTGATTTGATGGCCTTCCCTTTCCTTCTACATACTCAAATCCCCCATTTGGCTCATTCAAAAGTCAAAAATTCAATTTTTTTTCCATATGCGTGGGCTACAGTTAGACAACTTGTGTATATGCATGTTTCTCCATTACCGACCACGTACATCATTGTTTTGCTCAAAATTAAAAATATTTTGGGTTTTCCATGCCAAGTCACAGGATCCATGATCCTTGACCTTCCATATACTGGAAATGCTATGATTCGACCCTTCAATTCCATTTGGAGGATATAAATTGAGCCACATACAAGCCTTGAGGGGAAGCATATCATTGAGAGCAAAGACACTCTGGAGAAATTTCACCTCATATTGAGTTTGTATCCTTTTTTCCTTGAAAGTATGAATTTATTTTGTGTTCAACCCCCAAGCTCTTCCTATCTTGAGAAGGAGAGACACAATTACTCCTACTACTTGTGATCTTGCCTTTGTGGAGGATTGATGTGGTGAAGGCCTAGGTGGAGGGACTTAGTTTCTTGGTTCCGATATGTGTCGATACATAAGTTTTTCACCTATGTACTTATGTTTATTACGTTAATAGAAATACTCGTCCCGTGTAATTATATGTTGCAAATATTTGTATTACTTTGAATGGGAATATTTTTTATACATGTTGATGGATTATGCTAGTTTATATGCTAATGTTTCATATAATTTCCATATTCTTGTGTATATTGTAAGTTGAGGACAAGTTGCAGGTATCAAGCGTTGGATCGTGAGCTCAACTGTGATCTTCTTCGAACGTCCTAAAGAGGTAGGATTATATCCTTCTTTTTGTTAGAATTTTCATTTGTCTAGCATACTTAAGATTAGAGTTGATTTATGGGTGTCATTCCATTTGTTGTGGTTTACCCCAAGCCATAGAAATATTTTCCTCATGACATTACCTGCTTGTTCTCTACTAAGGTATCCTTTTTTTCCTTTGCTAGTAGAGTATTCAACGTGTCTTTAATCTTTTGTGTCTTCTCTTGCGCATTGTGCAACTCCCGATCTAATGCTTTTATTTCTATGCTCTCAAGTAGTGTAGTCCATACTTGTGTGATTTCTTCATAGACATTCACACATTATTTGTCTATTCTCTTTATGATTTCTATTTTCATCGCAATTGTCTTCATCCTCTACTCTCTTTCTTTCAGTGGCATACTCATTGTCTGGCGCGCTTCCAAAACAATAATCTTCACGTGAAAGCCCTGAATAGATTCACTGATCTTTGTGACTTATTATTCTAAAGGGGAATCTACCTCCATAGGAACTTATGGAATATTACTATAGACCCCCTGTACTGTTTGTTTCAACCTTGTTTTCCTCTTTGTGACCTTATCTCTCTCGATCCTAATTTTAACGTATTATTCTTGTAGCACATCATTATCTACAACTATCTTAGTCAACTCTATTGATATTGACACTATGTGCAATTGAATTTCCTACATGGTTCTTTTATGCAAACTATGTCATAATTCTATGGGAAACTGAGACAACACCAAGTCGATATGACTAAGTGCCTTTATGTTCTCCTACAGCTCTATCATAGGGATCTCTAAATTTCATGCTGCTATATTCATCACTCGATGATGTCCTGATTTTTTCGATAGTTGATATGTCTTCGATTGCACCTTTTTCGTCTTCACCGTACTCTTTGTCTACTCTTGTTATCCTGTGCTAACTGGCGTTATCTGTAACACCCCATATTTTGACCTTAGACAGTTAGAACTTTGATTTTTCTCATCTTAGTAACTCATTTCTTAGTAACTATTTAGATTTAGTTAGACTAATATGGACATTTGAGATGTGTATATATGGACCCATTTATGTGTTGCATAATGTTATTTTTATTGTTATATGTTCATAATGATGATAGTTAAAAGAATCACTCAAACATGTAAATTTAAATATGGAAATTTGGTGCATGGATATCAGTTCAAGTTATGTTGTGAATGCACAACATATGTAAGGCATGATAAAAACAAACACGCATTTCCTAATTGAACGTCAATACAAATATGGATTCTTATATGTAATTATGATGTATATGCATGGATATGATTTATTGGTGAACTAACCTACAGGCTGATGAGCTATGTGATAGCCAAATGACTATAGTCCTGAGGTAACTTAGATGTCATAGACATCAAGAAGATAACATATGATACAAGTTGTACTTATTGATTAATTTATGTTTATAAATATTGCTATGATCCATGGTAAATGTGTTTTGACAGGACACACAACTTTCCCAGAGTGGTTGTTTTATGACATGACTCTAAGAACAGTAGTTGCATAGTATGGCTTGATGTAGGGTGTTAACCCTAGTTCTATAAGGAGGGGTGGAGGTATTGCCCACCATTTATCCTCTGAAACCTAGAGTCGTGGGAGGGATGTGTGAAGTCACGCTCCCCTAGACATGTGATGGTAACTGCTAGTTGTCTATTGGGGAAGCTTGGTCGAGATGTATGACACTTCCACTTACGAGTTCTATCTGCAGTTAGGTCAATATAGTTGACGCTCCATCTTAGTCCAACATAGGAAAGGATAGAATGGAATATGGAAGTAGGTTAGGAAGGAAGGATGCTTCGATGCTAGCTGAGAATATTGATTGGGGATTAGAGATGCCACTATTGTTTACTCACTTGGTTCCTACCATGTTTAAAACTCTCCTTTGATTTACTATTGATACTTTAAGTGTGATAATGAATTATTGATGAATTGGTGTAATTTTGTTCGTTAAGATTATTAAATGATGCATTACTTGATATAATGTTCTACATGTCTTGGTGAGATCATATAGGAAATATGCACTAGAGGTAGTGGTTGTTTATCGTTAGTACATGCATGAGATATGTGTCCACTAGCTACGCACACATACCCTACACATGTACACTAGTACAATTAATTAATGTATTAATTATTAAACTAGATTATTAACTATTTAATTGAATGTTTATTGACTATGTAAATTATATTGCATACAAAAATATCTAGAAGCATTAAATACCTTCTTTGACTTTGATTGACGGTTGGTATGATGAATTAAATAAGCATGGTGGGTTGTCATGTACATTTTGGGGAAAATTGTCAAATTGCATTAATTAGCTAGCATGAGAAGAAAGATTTTGCATTTTATTTATTGTTTTTTAATGCAAGTCATTTATATTTTAGTTTTATTTTAATTTTTTCTCAAAATTCTAGATAAGGGAGGTTGATGGATTATAATGAGGGTAGTTGAGGAGACTTGGGAAAGGGTGTATGGAAACTTGATAAATAGGGAGGAGAAGTGGTGAGGAAGGGGGGGAATTGGGAGGTTTGATCGTGATGAGAGGTTATGAAATTATTGGAAGATATAATTCTTGTGATAGTTTTCTTAGAAAATATGTGCTTTGTTGTTCTTGGAGTCACGAGCACGAAGGGCCAAAAAACCAAAAGGTTTTTTGGATCTAGGAAGCCGACTAGGCTCCTAGTTGGCTGGGAGGATTCCATTGTTTCCCTCTGGGCAAGTGGGAAAAGAATGCTTAGAAGCATTCTCCTAATACTAGCAGAACTACATTGCAACTGATGAGCTTCAACAAACCATGGAGGAGGTATTTTTCAGTGGTATTTTGTTATACTTTTATTTTAAGTTTTAAATCTTAGAGTTAACATATTACTGAATTCATCATATTATTAATATCATTGAGAAAATGTAAAAGAGTTGTGGAAAT
>ML855216.1:21656-35579 GCA_009831015.1 Picea engelmannii | reverse complement strand
GGGTTAGGTTTTTGGATGTCTATAGTTTTTGGCATTCCTATTTATTGTAAAAAGGCCTTCAGAGCCTCATTTTAATCATCTTTTTGCGAATGCAAGTAGCCGTCACATCTCTTCTAAGAGATAAGCTGCCACCATTCTATCGAGTCTTTCACTCTGTATTTTACAGTCTCTGTACATTTAATTCATTAATAGAAATCGTGTATTACTGTATATCTGTGTTTATGGTTGCATCTCTGATATATTTATGTTATATTATTGAATATCTGCGATATCTCTGTGCATTTCTTTATTATATCTCCGATCTCATTTCGTGTTGAAAATAATCCGGATCATACCCATGCTAAGGAAAGTAGTAGGATATGGCATGAAAGGTTCAAGCATTTAAATTTCAAATATATGAAACAACTTAGCAAGCATGGAATGGTTTATGGTCTACCTGACATCCACTTCTCCAAAGGAATTTGTGAGGGACGTGTTCTTGGAAAACACCCTCAAGAGAAATTAGACAAAGGAAAGACTCAGAAGGCTTCCTTTCCTTTACATATTATCCATAGTGACCTCATGGGCCCTTTTCCTCATCCATCAATCAGTAACACAAGGTACGTGCTCATTTTTTTTTGATGGTTTCTCATGCTTCACATGGATTTTCTTTCTCAGGATAAAATCAGAGGTCTTTCAACACCTCAAAGATTTCAAATCCCTTGTTGAGACACAGTTAGGAAAGAAAATCAAAGTCCTTCGAACAGATAACAGGGGAGAGTATGTCAACTATGAGATACAAAATATTTTTCATGAGGCAGGGATTTAGTTGCAGCACACATTTCCCTATACTTCACAACAAAACAGAGTTGTTGAGCAAAAAAATAGATCTCTAAAAGCGACGGCATCTTGCATGCTACATGCAAAGTCACTTCCACAAATATTATGGGATGAATCACTTAATTGTGAAACCTACATCCAAAACAGATCTCCCCATAGATTTTTCAAGGATAAGACCCCCTACAAGGCTTGGAGCAGCCTCAAATTGGAAGTGACCCACTTTTGTATTTTTAGTTCACGTGCATGGGCCATGATTCCCTCTGAGAAGAGGAAGACACTTCATCCACATAGAACATAGTGTATCTTTGTTGGATACCTCGACGATGTGAAGGGATAGAGACTCATTGATCTTTCCTTGGACCGACTCATCATTTAACGGAGTGTCCAATTCGAGGAAAGTGTCTCACATGTACCTCAACAACTGCATGTAGACAATTTTGTTCTTCTACCTGTTAGAGATGATGAGATTGCACATGCCGACTCTTCTTCAGATGAGAGTTCTGATTCAGAGGATTCAAATGATCTAGATACATAGTCAGTAATGTTAGATGAAGATTCAGTGCATGCAGATGTAGATGTAGATCTAGAGCAAAGGCCCAAGTGGGCCAAGACTACTCTTTAGGATGTAAGAGATCTTGTTGGGGATCCAACTGATAATAGGATGATTCGATCTGATTTCGACAAGCCTCCTCTTGCACTCACTACCACTAAACCAATTCCACCCAAGAATCTTTTCTTGGTTCAGTATTGACATCCACGGTCCTATGGAGAGGCTTTTGGAAATCCCTTTTGGGAATCCGCCATGTAGGAGGAGTACAACTCCCTCCTCGAGAACCAGACTTAGGATCTGGTTCCCCTTCCTTCATGAAGGAAACTTTTCAGGTGCAGACAGGTCTACAGGACCAAGAGAACAACATATGGACAAGTTAAAAGATACAAAGCCAAGCTAGTTGCCAAAGGCTTTCAACAGGTGCATGGAATTGACTATGATGAGACCTTCACTCCAGTAGCGAAGATGGATTTCATACGTTTGGCACTTTCCATTGTGACAACCAAGAGATGGGAACTCCATTAGATGGACATGAAGAATGCATTTCTTCATAAAGATCTCTCTGAGGAGATCTATATGGAGCAGCCCCAGGGATTTATGCAAGATTCATCTTTGGTCTGTCGACTGAAGAAGTCTATTTATGGCTTCAAGTAGGCCCCGAGGGAATGGTATGCCAAGATGGACTCCTAACCACTGTCACATAACTTTGTACGTTGTAAGTCAGACCTGAATGTTTACATGATTAGGACGAATGATTCACTTCTACTCCTAGTTCTGTATGTTGATGATTTGTTAATCACCGGTTGATCGAATTCATCGATTGCTGCAGTCAAGAGGATTCTGCATGACAGGTTCTTGATGACAGACATGGGTATGCTACAATTCTTCCTTGGACTTGAGATCATTCATGATGCATCAAGCATCAAACTATCTTAGGCCAAGCATGCACAAGATCTCCTTGAGAGATTTCACATGACAGACTGCAAATATGACCTGACTCCTTTCCTATCAGGAGTAAGACTTGAGGATGGTGGGGACACTCCACTGGTTGACAACACACTGTACATACAACTAGTGGGAAGCTTGTTGTATCTCACACACTCCAGACTAGACCTCTCCTATGCAGTTGGAGGAGTCTCCAGGTTCATGCAGGAGCTGCATGAGATACATTGGAAGGTTGCAAAGCATATCCTTCGATAAGTACAAGGCACCATCACCTTTGGGATTCACTATGCAGCAGACTCTACATTGGACCTCATCAAGTTCACTGATTCTAACTGGGCTGGCGATAACATTGATTGCAAGTCCACATTTGGTTACTCACTCAGTCTTGGTTCCGGGCCTATTTGTTGGTTGAGTAAGAAGCATGATGCTATTGCTCTATCTTTAGTCGAGGCATAGTACAAAGGAGTAGTTAACATAACCATTCAGGCTATGTGGCTACAACATTTTCTCACTGAGTTGGGAATTCAGTTTCATCGATCGATCATCATATGGTGTGACAACCAGAGCACTCTAAAGTTCAGCAGAGATCCAGTTCAGAGGCAGCGAATGAAGCACATCGAGATCCACATGCACTACATCCGAGACTTAGTACACGAGGGGATCATCGACCTGCAGTTTTTTCCTTCAACAAAACATATCACATATATCTTCACCAAGACCTTCATTGAGCATAAGTTCCATTCTCTGTGCAGTCATCTTGGAGTGAAGGACACAGTTTCCTAACAACTGTTAGTTCTTCTTTTTACATACATTTTACTTTGAGGGGGGTTTTCCCACGAGGTTTTCCCTCTTTCCTTGTTTATTTCAGTGTATCTTTTGTATTTGGGTACCTAACAGGGCCTCGTTGTGAGGACCCATTCTTTATTTTCACCATAGTGATGTCGAGGGAGGGTGTTGGAGATACTTCACACACACCTATGATTTATTTTTCCTAAGATTTTCCCTATGTTTATTAGTTATTATTCAGTCTTCTATAGTTTAGGGAGAATATTCCTCTAGGAGATTATTCTCTTCATTTCACACTTTAGTTTGATCAATTGAGTGGAGTCTAGATGCCACATTTGGATTATCACCATGCAACATTGAGATCATCACCAACTAATGCACATTGTCCTTGGGATCATCTCCAGACTAGGGCATTACTCATGATTCCCTGATCTCCTCCTCACTTCCCTTTGTTTCAGTTAGTTAACTGAAGACTGAGAGACTAGTTAACTCAGACTAGGTGGCAGTTCACTCCCGTAACTGCTTGAGAGACTAGACTAGGTGACAATTTACTCTCGTAACTACTGGTGTGTGTCCATATCACTCTAGACCACCACTATAGCGCATTGGCTTCTCCTCCGGTGTGAATTAGTTGAGTTATACAAAGTATATCATGTGTAAATTATCATTCATTCATTTGGTTAATGATAATTCTTCCATTCTTTCTCTCCTGCTTCTCTTTTCTCACATTTTCTTTGCAAATTGTGTATGTCATTTGCTAGCTAGATCTATTATGTGCAGATTCAACACATTTACATTTACTACATACAAATTAAAAAACAAAGACCAACCACTTCATAGCTTTTTCCCTTGTTTACTTAACTAGTAAGAATTGTTTCTTTTACTTATTGAAATTAGAATGAATGTAATGGTTTATTAAAAAGAGATCAAATTATTTGTGCCTAAAAATATTTTTACTATTTATAACAATTATAAACTAAAGAATGATTTATTCTTAAAATGAATAACTAATGATAGTAAATTTACAAAAAAAAAAAACAAAAAACAAATAAATGAACCACTTAATTCAAACATTCTATAATCATGAGTACAAGTCTACATAATGAATGTAATAACTTAATGTTGATTTCTTCTTTACAACTAGATTAACAAAGATATGTTTAAGCAATGTTAAGTCTCGGTAATTGTTCTATGTGGCATATATTTTCCTTGAACTCTTTTATTATCTTTAATTGGTAATTGTTCTGTGTGGCATATATTTTCCTTGAACTCTTTTATTATCTTTTAATTAAAGATAGTGACCAAAACAAATTGGAGTGTTGTAATGCTAAAGCACATATTATTAATATACGTATATCTTAATCTCAAAATGAAAACACTTAGAATACAATAAAATTATTTTATGTTAATTTTTCCATTTTATTAGGATTTGTATGTGATATAGAACGAAAAATGAAAACACTTGGAATACAATAGAATTAATTTATGTTAATTTTTTTCATTTTATTAGGATTTGTATGTGATATGGAATGAAAAAGTTTAGAGGCTGAAAATAAGAGAATTATTATTAATAAGTCATTTTTTAATATATAATTACTTTTTTAATATAGGTATACATAATAGTAGAATAATGGCATCATGTTTAATGTCTTTTATATATATATATATATATATATATATATATATATATATATATATATATATATATATTACTAACTAAGTTATATTATTTACTATCTTTTGKTTTTTTTTATCATTTCTTCACATTTTTGGATGAAAAACATCTTTGCTTTTCTTCAAGTTTAGGTAGGATATTAGATAATGTGAAATTCATATGTATAATATGATTGGTATAGTTAGATTGTTTTTCTAGAAATGCTGAGTCAATGTGCATTGTTTAAAATGATTCAACCATCAAAAGGAGGAGTGTTGTGGGGCCTTTGAAGTAATGGTTTTATGTAGACGTTGAAAACAATAACCACAATCGAGAGTGTCTTCTTGCATAAAGCAAGGCTTCTACTTTGAGTGATTCTGCTTGTTTTGCTTTCTACTCAACATGATGCTTAATGGGAACATCTTCTACAACAAAATTTGAATATTCACTTAGATATCTCTTCATGAGCTTGGCTTGGCAAGATTTTATGTATTCATCCTCCTTTAATTTCATATTGTCATTTTGGGGGTCATTTGTTGCTTTCTAATCTTTTGAATATCCACCTAGATACACTTGTCTGCCCTTCTCTTCTGCAACTTTTGTCCCATAAATGACCTTCATAATGCCCCATCCACCTATGCCTAGTTACTCCATGATATTATTAAGAACCAAATATCAAAATAGCATAAAAAACCTCAAAATAAGTACTCAATGCCTTGAAAAAGAGAGAATTTCAGATAATAAGCCTCTTCGAGGGGGCAACCTCCTTATACACCACATAAATCTCCAAATACAAGATGATTCCAAATGAAGGTCTCCTTGGTATATATAAGAGACTAGGAGGTATAATTACAACTAATGAACCCAAGCCATCATAAATAAAATAACATTACTAATGTAATATGCCCCAATTAAGGGGTAATGTGCCACTATTTAGGGCTTAACATGCCCCTCCTCTTCAGACAAGTGTTGTTCGCAACGCTTGAGAAATTATGGATGCTTCTGTATAAAAGACTCATCTTCCCAAGTGGAATCTTTAGCAGGTAGTTTCCTCCACTTAATGAGATACTCTTAAATGGATCTATTCCTCAGCTAGCGAATTCTTTTGTTAGTGATAACTTCGAGCTCCAATGTGATTTTTCCTTCCTGGTCAAGTTCTGGAAATATAGTTTGAACTAGAATCTTGTCACCTATAACCTTCTTTAAGCATGAAACATGGAAAACTGGGTGTACTCATGAATATGCAGACAACTCCAATTTGTATGCCATAGTACCAATCTTTTGCAACACCTTATAAGGGCCATAGCACTTTGGTAATAATTTATTATCCTTCTTAGCTTTCTTGAGGGACATCTGTTTGTATGGTTGTAGTTTTAGAAATACCCAATCCCCTACTTCAAAACTTCTTTCACTACGATGCTGATTTGCTTCTTGTTTCATGCAATTTTGTTCCATGGTCAGGTTGTCCTTTAAGAGTTGGAGAACTTGTTGTTTATGCTCGATGTGATCTTCCACTACTTGAACCTTAGATTTTTCTTTTAGAGAAGAAGTGATGGAAGGAGGGTGGTATCCATAATGTGCCATAAATGGTGTCATTTTTGTTGTAGTATGAAAGGAAGTGTTATACCACCATTCTTCCAAGGGTAACCATTTGAACCATTGTGTTTGTTTATTAGAGACAAAGAAACAAAGATAGCCTTCCATACATTTGTTCAATATCTAGTTTTTCCATTAGATTGAGGATGATAGGATGAGCTATGAGCCAATTGAGTACCCAAACAAGAAAATAATTTTGTCCAAAAATGTCTAGTGAAGATGGGATCTCTGTCACTTACAATAATCTTTGGGCTTCCATGTAGCTTTTGAACTGTCTCCGTGAATGCGGTGGAAACTGTACTGGATTTGAAAGGATGAGAGAGTGCATAAAAGTGTGTGTACTTGGTAGTCTATCAACAATCACCATGATGAAACTCTTTCCTTCAGACTTCGGTAACCCTGTGATGAAATCCATGGAAACCTCCTCCCAACGTTGAATTGGGATGGCTAATGGTTGTAAAAGACTTGGGGTCTTAACTGTTTCCACCTTATTTTGTTTCCAAACCAAATATTCTGCTACAAACCTTTGAACATCAGTTTTAAGGCCATCCTAAAAAAATTCCCGAGTGCCCTCCTACCGGAGAGGTGTGCAATTCCAATAGTACCTTTTGTTTGAGTTGGGAGTTCTTACATAAATATAAGCGATCTTTGTACCATAGTAAATCATTTTTCCATGTAAATGTATATGATGCATTGGAATCCTACTACAACCTTTGAATGAGAGTCCACACATTTTCGTCATTCTTCCATTTATCCCTTGCTTCTATTATCCATCAAGTTGGATGATCAAGATAACACAAGGAAAGGCCTCAACATCTTCATCCTTTATTGAGAGTGCATCTGCCACAACATTTTTCTTCCCTTTTTTTATAGAAGATTTCAAAATCATAACCCAACATCTTGGTCACCCATTTTGTTGTTCTTCTGAAGATAGTCTTTATTCGAAGAAGTATTTAGACTATCATGATCTGTTTTGACCTTGAAGTGCCTACCTATTAGGTAAGGGCGCCATTTCTTCAATGAATGTAGTATTTCCATAATTTCCTTCTCATAAATGGGTTTGTGTAAGTCCTTTCCCTTGAGTGGATGACTTTCAAAAGCAAGGGGCCTTCCTTATTGCATTAGAACAACACCAATGCCATTTCCCGAGGCATCACATTCCTTAATAAAGGTTTTTGTGAAGTCTGGTGTGGTCAAGACAAGAGCTTTTCACATCGCATCTTTAAGTTGTTCAAAAGATTGAGTTTCCTATGGAGTCCATGGAAATTCATCCTTCTTAGTTAATTCCATTAAAGGTGTTGTTATTCTTCCATCATTCTGAACAAACTTGCAGTAGTAACTCGTCAAACCCAAAAATCCTCTAAGATTCTTCAATGTTTTGGGAATTGACCAGGCCATCATGACCTTAGTCTTGTTAGGGTCTACCTTGACATCTTTATGAGATACAATATGACCCAAATACTCTACCTCCTTCACCCCAAAGAAACATTTGGATGGTTTGGCATATAGTTGTTGCTCCTTTAGTAGTTGTAGCACCTTGTCAACATGTCACACATGATCCTCCCAAGACTTTTTATATATTGGTATATCATAAAAAATACTAACACAAATTTTCGAAGGAAGGGCTTGAAAATGAAATTCATCAACCCTTGGAATGTGGAAGGTGCATTTATAAGGCCAAAAGGCATGACCAAAAATTCATAATGGCCTTCATGAGTTCAAAATGTTGTTTTTGGGATCTCTGCTTCCTTCATTCTAATCTGATGATACCCTAAATGAAGATCCAACTTTGTGAAATAGATTGCTCCATGTAGTTCATCTAACAAGTCATCAATGACGGGAATGAGAAACTTATCTTTAATAGTTATCTTGTTGAGCTCTCTATAATCTAGACACATACACCATGAGCCCACTTTCTTGAGTATAATTACCACCGGTGTAGAGTAAGAACTTTGACTAGGTTTAATAATTCCATCCTCTAACATTTCTTCAACCATATGCTCAATTGCTGGGCATAAGGGTATCTATAAGGCCTGATGTTAGGAGGAACACTCCCAAGAATTAGGTGAATAGCATGATCATGATTTCGAGTGGGTGGAATACCTTTGGGAATATCTTCAAATACTTTGGAATGTTTATCAACGATCCCTTGGAGATCTAGGGGAATATATGGTTTAGATGTTTGAACATCTAGTGAGCATAGTTGTACAATTACACCCTAATTCCCCTTTTTCAATAATTTTGTCATGCTATTAGAGCTTATCATCTTATTGGGTTTCCTCGTGATACCCCTTAACTCAATTTCTTTTCCTTCCAATGAAAATTTCATGAAAAGTTCTTGAAAATTAAAAGCCATTGTTCCTAATGATTGTAACCATTGGATTCCTAGTATGACATAAACACCACCCATGGATATAGAAATCATTGGAATATTCATTACATATTCCCCCATAGTAAGATTGATCTTATTGCATTTTCCCGAGCAATTGATAGTTCCTCCATCTGCAATCGTTACTTGAAATGCTGGTGATGAATATATAAAACAATTGAGAGCTTTGGCTAATTTATAGTGAATGAAATTATGAGTACTACCAGAATCAATTAGGACTATTAACTTTTTATTTTTGATATATCCTTCGATCTTGAGGGATTGAGGAGTGCTAATTCTAGCCAATGCATTATATGATATTGTGGGAGTCAACTCTTCAGAAGAAATCTCTCCTACGTTTTCATCTTGAGATGGTTCTTGTTCTTCTTCCTCTTCACAATATATGTAGAATAATTTCTTCTCACCACAATTATGTCCCTTATTGTACTTGTTGTCACAGTTAAAGCATAAACCTTTTTCTTTTCTCTCCTCCAATTGTTGAGGTGTTTTAGAAGAAGAAACATTATTCTCTCTATAGATGTTAGGAGTGGTCCTTCTAGTAGCCATAGCCATATTTTTACTTTCAACATTTCTCTCCACCTTGAATGCATTCTCCAATGATTTGGGTTCCCAAAGGCGAACCTAATGTTGAATGCTATCATTTAAAGTTCCTATGAATACATCAATCATGTGATCATCTAGAATATTTGTTACCTTTATATTCAATCTTTGGAAGTTCTCAATGTTCTCTACAACTGAACCCTTTTGCTTGAGATTTATCAATTGGCTAAAGAAAGTATTTCTCCTTGTGCCCTCATAGTGTGCTATCATTTCTTCCATGAAAATTGTCCAAGTGACAAGTGATTTGCGAGAAAAAATCCATCGATACCATACAAATTGATTGGGTTCTAAATATAAAGAAGCAATTTGTACCTTTTGTGTATGTGGCACATTAGGTAGATCAAATAATTGATCCATATGAAGTATCCATGTGATTGGATCCATGCCATCAAACTTTCTCATATCGATCTTAGGAAAGTGGTTGGTCTTCAACCCAAAATTGAAGTTTCTCCATTCTTGATTCATCTTACTTGTGTCCTCATCATGAATTTCATGGGATACATTTTCACTTTTAGGTGTCCTATCTATTAGGAAATTTTTCAATCCTTCCATGATATCCGTTTTTAAACCCTCCATCGTAGTATCCATTATTGCCTCCAACTTAGCTTTAGTTGAATCCATCATCCCTTGTAGTTCATCTTTTGTTACTATCTTATTTTGTAAATCATTTATGTTCCTAGACATTCCTTCACCTTCATCAAGAGTCCAAGTAGGACTGTCTGAAGGCTTATTTGGTGTATAAGTTCCCTTTTTTGGTGGCATGTTGGCCAAGTATCACTTTTAAACCTTGATTTCGAGGTGGTTCTACTAAAAGATCTTTCTTTTGTTGTATCTCCAAAATTTCGGCCCTTCTGGCTATGCAATTTTATTTTTGTAGTTCTCTGATATGTCTTTTCTGCAATGCCATAGGTTTGATCAAAATTGGATGTGCCAAGTGGAAGTTATTGTAACTTCCCCACAACTTGCTGATTTTTGTCCCTTCTAGGAGAGAGTAATTGTAAAGCATGCCAAGATCACAATATCTGATATTCCATTCTGAAACTTGTACTGTAAATACTGCAGAATGTCAACTATCCAATGCAACTAGTCTCACTTAATTTGGATACTCACTGAAACATATATCATTTTTTTACCTAGAAGACTTGTTCAAGACTAGTTAATATGACTAGTCACATACCCTATCTTGCACAAGGTGTATCTACAAAAGTAGGATGACCCCGAAGATGAAATTTTATCACAACTACCTTGATAATTTCTATGAATAGTCTCCAGATTTCAGGGTCTGAAACATTACAAATTTTTTTTTTATATCGAAAAATTCCGCGATGAATAAATTTAGGACGATTCCAGAACCCTATCTTACACAACCTATATCTCCGAAAGTATAATTCCTTAGGAGTTGAAATTTGAACCCAATGTACCTTAATCTGTCTACTAAATATCCTCCAAGGGGTTCCTTCTGAAATGTCATAGAAAAAATGTTATAGCTAAAATTCCAAGGTGTCTCAGATGTAGCAGCGAAACCCCAAGACCTTGAGCTCTGATACCAAATGTTAAGAACCAAATATAAAAATAGCATAAAAAACCTTAGAATAAGTACTCAACGCCTTGAAAAATAGAGAATTTCAGATAATAAGCCTCTTCGAGGGGGAAACCTCCTTATACACCACATAAATCTCCAAATACAAGAAGATTCCAAATGAAAAGATCTCCTTGGTATATATAGGAGACTAGGAAGTACAATTACAACTAATGGACCCAATTCGACAAAAATAAAATAACATTACTAATGTAATATGCCCCAATTAAGGGGTAATGTGCCACTATTTAGGGCTTAACATATATATTGAAGTTTGTTGTTCAAATTTGTTAATGAATTTTATTTTAGCGGGTTCTAAAGTAGTTCGATTCTCTAGGATAAGATGCTTCTTTCCATTATACAAAGAGGTTTCAAGGGTGCCATTCATAATTGTGGCTCAAACAATGACCAACAAGGTGGTGGACCAAGAAGTTGGGCTTGTTATAGCACATGTTGTAGGTTGGGGAAATCCCAAACCAACAACAAAAGCAAGTGCTACAACTAGGGAATCCTACACCCAATGTCACCTTGATGTAGGTCCCGCACTTCAAGGGTGACTAGGTCACTCTAGGAGGCGATCCTGGTGACCCTAGGGGAATGAGATGGAGATGGATGGAGATGAAAGTGAAACCCCTAGAATTCAAGTCTAAGCAGAGTGGGATGTGAGAGGATATTCCTTGTAATCCAAGTAATTGCTTCCTCAAAGATGTAGTAGTTCTTTGGATGATTGAACCTGCCCGAGACACAAAGAAAGACACCTTGCAATGCTATATGTTAGAATGGATCAAGAAATTAAGCATGTTGTCCCTAATTTGCAACAATATATAACAATTTATATCAACAAATAAAACATATAAATCAACATGTAAAAACATAATATTAACCAACAATATTATCAATGAATTTGGAAATCAATCATGACTTAAATATAACACTTTGAGATTGAATAAAGCAAGATGTTATAAAGTGATTTTCTGTAGTAAATTTTCATCCTTATGGCCGTATCATTCAATGGAATGGAACAACAAAATTAACCATGGAAAAGTGCCAAGAACTAGCCTAAAAAGTGCACCCTAGTTATTAGATTAGGTGAGTGAAGTTAGAGAGATTTCCTAGGGTTAGTTTGTGAGATAAGAGAGAGTTACCAGCTAGGGTTATGCAGCCCTAATGGCTGTAGGATAATTTTTATAACAAAAAAAAAAGTAGTGGGAGAAGAGGGACGCCTCAATGAGGCAAGAGAGCTCAAGGCTCAAGGAACACTTCTCCAAAAGATAAACTTGAAACTAGCAAAATTCACTTTTCTCAAGGCAACGATTTTATATCTCCAATGCACTGAAAAAATGACCAGTGGATTTAAATATTGGGTTAATGAAGTCAAGTAAATGAACTAGAGATGCTACCTCCTCGGGGGTGTAAACCCTCTTACTCCCCAATACAAGTATCTCTAGTTAGGGTTTGAAGATGAGGGGTGTAAATCCTCTTACTTCCTCAAACAAAACCCTTGCAACATCAAGTAAAGTTCAAGCAATAAATGATGAAGACTAGAGCGGGGGTGTGAATACTCTTACTTCCCACCTAGTGCCTTGCAAAAAAATCCTCGACTTGAAACAAATGATATCGTAAGAGTAAAAAACCATACCAAATCAAGAAGATGCTATGATAATCCACCATAAAAGCTAGAAACAATTCATCCAAGGCTAGCACCTCACTCCTCCATCAAGCATTCACCAAAGATAGCCATAAACAAGTGCACAAGAGACAAATATGTCAAGTGTAGCAAAAATTTCAATCTAAGTCCTCTCACAAGAGGGAGAGTTATGTTAAAATGAGATCTTATGATCTCTTATTTATACAAAATGTCACCAAGGTGACTTGTCCACATATTTAGGGGTAAACCACGAGACTAGGGGTCAAAAAAACTAATCTTTCCCCCTTAACAAAGTAATACTAAACAATTCATTTAAAATTACACACTTTCACAAATAAAACCCTAATTTACATGGACGTCACCCCTTTAGGGGACATTTTGGCACTAGGGGAAGGTCGTTGGTGATGTAGGAGGGTAGTAAGGCTTCCCAAAGCCATGTGTCAAGCATCCAAATGACTTCCTTCATGGTCAAAGCCTCAAACACCTCAAAACGTCCAAGTTCCAATGCATATAACCTCACCACCATACCCTAACCCCCCAAACATGATGTCAAGCTCGAAAAGAGGACGTTTTCCCCCTCCCGGGCAATTCGTTTGGCAAGTGAGGGCTGGACTAAGTATTCCACATCATCTTCTAGGTCTCCAATACTTTGTCACTGTAATTCGGCATGTGGACCCTTGAAATCCAACCCATGGGCTTACAACCCCATGGAATCCCAAGCTAGGCTTGTTCTTCCAAAATTGTTGACCAACTAGGTCCCGCAAAGACAAATAAGCATGCCCTCCAAGGATCTCAAGTCATAACATCATGATAAGTGAATCCAATCAATAAATGAGCCACCTAAGCATGTGCATCACATATTATTATATCAAATAATCAATTTCTCAAAGACATTATACAACTTTTCAATTTTGAATATGGGAGGGTTGACGAGGTGTCCTATTGGGTAGATCTTGCCCTAGGTCAAGGAGAGTTTCCAAGAGATCTCTCTCTAAGCCATGTAAAGTGCGTGAAGTGGTTAGGGTCAAGACTCAATGGGCATGGGGCTCATGACATACAAGAGGTCGTGGTGTCTCATTCATGGGTTTTTTTTGTAGAGGGTGTGTGGTACCTTCGTCCGCAATGCACTTTTTCCAAGCCCATTATTTTCCATTATTTTATTCTTTCATAATTGTAAGGAAAGGTTGAAGGCCATTGCCCCGGCGTGGTGTCCAGATAATGACAATGTCACCCACAAACACCTAGTGTAAATGAGAAGGTTGGCTCGTGATGAGACTCCCTTTTTCTCAGCCATGCAACTGAGAGCCATTACCCTTGCTTGGTGACCAGATGATGGTAATGTCATACCATTAGATAT
>ML855215.1:10583-28428 GCA_009831015.1 Picea engelmannii | reverse complement strand
CACTTCATCACCTCAGTAGATTCCACGGAGTACCCTTTTTTCTTCTGGAAGTCGCGTCCCCCTTTTGTCGACATCAACACACTTTTCCAGAAGGGAGACAGTATCTTGATTCTCATTCTCTATTTAATGAGAGATCTCGGACGACACAGGGGGAAACAACATTGCTCCCTGCTGTCGTTGGCCCCCTTAACATTCGATGCCAACACTCTCTCATGTTATGGTGGGTCTTACTTGGCGACTATTGCAGTTCTTTTTGTCATTTGCCAAAGACCTCTGAACTTGGTAGGGCCATCAATGCCCGCATCATCGTCGTTGCTTATTACAGCGATCATTGCCTATTATTCAGAGTATGTTCATTTGCAGAATTGTCTTCTGCCTTTATCATTACCACCCCCGAGGGCGTTGCATTTGTCTACACCAACACTTTCGTCATCTTTTTTCAGAGTTACATCACACGAGCATGGGGCATGCCCGCCTCGTTTGTACACAGTTGTATATTTTTTCATGCATGTCTCTCAGAAGGTCGAGATACGGGTTCCTTTTTCCTTCAGCGGATCGCTCCGAAGGGTCCCACTATTGCTTTCCCTTACAACAATAGTCTCAGTAGAAGAAACATTGATGGATTTCGGCTATACGTATGCTCCTAACCTCATCCATCAGGGGGCATCCGTTATCACTGAAATTTCGTCTGCACGTGGCAACAAGAACTCCACATCATCAAAACAGCAATGAAGTCATTCATGGCACTGAATTAAGTTCACAACATTCCATAAGGGTCAAAAAATATACAAATTAACCAAAAATTGAAGGGCACTTTACAGCAGCCTGGTGCGCGCGCATATGCGCGGGACAAAAACGTGTTTTTGGCGCATGCGCACCCCGACGCGCGCCTGTCAACATAAAAAGCCGCGCATTTGCTAATACGACGCATTAATTGCTTAAGTCGGCCTCTCGACCGCCAATGGACCGGCCCCCAAGATGATTTGACCTTCAGATCAGGGTCGGCTCTGCAAATTCGGCGAATTAATGGCTTGAGTGAACCCTAAACAGGTCCGTGTTTACACCGGAAGTTGGTTACGTGACCGCCTGGAAAATGCTATAAATAGCCGTGGAGACTCATTGTTTTAGCAGAGAATTCAAATCATTGTTACGCTGTCCAGATGATTCAGAGCTCAGCCTTTGACAAACAATTCATCAGCAGTTTAACTTAGAGTTCTTTCATCACTCAGTTCTGTTCTATTCATTTTGTAAGGAAAGCATCGTGTTGAGGGCCCCGAAGGACCTTCCGCTGGAGGGAGAGGGAACCCCTATCTCTATCTTCAGCGTGTGCTCTGGTTTCGCTAATAGATCAAGCCTAGAACCATTGACGACTCCCTTGTCTTATGTTCGATGTTTTTGTTTATTTTTGTAATGTTATTTGCTTTCAGTTCGTAGTTAGATTATAGTTTGTTTTTGTTTTCTGTTAACCCCTTTTGCTCCAAAACATCCTGTTCTGCCTTGCTAAGCCCAACAGGGCATGCCAGTGCTCCCATTTTTGCTCACCCGGCGACGATTCAAGCACGAACAGTGATCAAGAGGATTGAAAATATAAGAATTGATGAGAACTCAACACCATATCAATCATTCAAGAAAACCTAGACTATATCAGAAAGGTCCACCAAAATGGCTCACTGAAACAATTGAAAGTGACCATACCAATGAGGTCGGAAATATAGGAACCAGATTTTCCTCAAAACAAGATGGAGGTAATGTAGATCATTCAAATTTAAGTGATGTAGATGATATGGATGTTTCATATGATTGGGAGTTTAATTTATCTACTAACCTTGAACCAACTTATTTTAAATAAGTTTATTCTCATGATGAATGGAAATAAGCCATGCAGAAGGAATATGATGCTCTCATCAAGAATGGGACATGAAAATTGGTGGCCCCTTCATATGAAACCAAACCAATTGGATGCAGGTGGGTATTCAAGAAAAGTATACATCATATGGCTTACTTGAAAATCACAAATCAAGGCTCGTGGAAAAATGATTTGCACAAAAAGAAGGTGTTGATTATGAGGAGATTTTTTCCCCCATAGAAAAATGGGAAACCATCCACACTTTGTTTTCCAAGGAAACACAAAATGGATGGAAAATACATTAAATGGATGTGAATACTTCCTTATTGAATGGAGACTTGAAAGAGAATGTGTTCATGTCTCAACCAAAAGGATTTGTTGTGAAAGGACAAGAACATAAGGTATTCAAGTTCATCAAATCCTTATATTGCTTGGAACAAGAACCACGAGCATGGTATGAAAAGTTAACCGAGCATCTTCTGAAATTAAATTTCAAGCATTTCAACCTTGCAATGCAACTTTTTTTTTCAATAAATTTGGAAAAAATATTGTGTATCTTGTAGTATATGTAGATGATATGTTCATAACAGGGAACAATGAGAACTACAATGCATCCATAAAGAAAGAATTTAAGAAATGCTTCAAGATGATATATTTGGGACACCTTCATTACTATTTTGGCATTGAAGTGATACAAAATCCAAAGTGAATATTCATCTCCCAAAATAAGTACATTGGATAACTGTTGAATAAGTTTGGCATGGTTGAGCGCAATCATGTTTCTACTCTAATGGGAAAAAAATTGAAAATCACATCAAAAGAAGGGAATGAATTTGAGGATGCAACCAAGTATAAATATCTTGTGGGAAGTATTATCTATCTTACTACCACCATACCAAACATTTTGTTTTTTGTTGGGATTATTTCTAGGTTCATGCAAAATCCTTGTGAAGGACAATGGTCTGCTACAAAAAGAGTTTTGAACTACTTGAAAGGAACTCAAGATTTTGGACTTAGGTACTCTAAGATGGATGACTTCAGTCTGATCAAATATTTTGATTCGGACTTTGATGTGGATAAGGAAAATGGAGTATCAAATTTAGGCTATCTCATGAGTCTTGGATTAGAAACTGTCTCCTGTAGATCATGTAAAAAATCAGTTCTAGCAGATTCCACAATAGAGGAAGAATATGTGGCAACTGCAGAAGTGACAATGGATATTGTGTGGCTTAGGAGAATACTTGAATATTTGCAGAAGAAACAAGTAAATTAGAATCATATTCTAGTTGAAAATACTTATGAAATCAAGTTGGACAAGAATCCCATATTCCATGATCGAACAAAGCACATTAACACAAAGTATCACCTAATTCAATATCATGTAGAGGCCAAGACTATTCACCTGAGACATTTTTCCACAAATGATAGAATTGCGGACATCTTCACCAAAGCACTTGGAAGAGAAACATTTGAGAAGTTTAGAATGATGATTGGACTCAGACATACCCCTTTGGATTAAGGGGGTAATTTTGGACACATAATCCTTTGTGGTTACATTACTTGTAACTATAATGTAAATATGAATTCGTAGGTGATAGGAATGGTCACCCATTTGGGAAGACCAAGATTCATTTACTTATGTATATATGCACCTATCATACTAATGCAAATGGAATCAAAGTGTGGAGTTACTTTTTTCCCACTCCTTTGTTGACAGAAATGAATGCATCTTTGGGTTACACTTGGAAAAATGAGAATCTTCACTATAAAGGCCACCTATATTTAAGCAAATAGTCTAACTTTAAATCCATTATTCTCTCTAAAATCCATGCCTCACCAACAATAGGACGTTTTGTCTTTCATAAGACCTATGAACAGATCAAATGTTTGTTTTTTTGGGAAGGAATGAATTAGCAAATCCACACTTTTGTGGCATAATGTGATATTTTACAACACAACAAGGGAGAAATGGTAAAAAATAAAATAACACTACAAGCTCTCCCTATCCCACCTATTATATATATATATATATATATATTACCCAAATATGGTAATAAATCAATCATCATGGTTTTAGTTGATTGAGTTTCCGAATATGATCATTATTTTTCCCTCCAACACACATTGAAAGCTTCCGCAATGGATCAATTTTTCATGGACAATATCTTCACACAAAAAGGAATGCCACAATGTATTATCTTATACCATGATCTTCACAAGTAAATTCTCATAAGAATTTTGAAGGCTCCAAGGCACCCAATTGCATCTCAGCACTACCTACCATCCCTAGACCAATGGTCAAATTGAAACTATCAATAAGTGATTGGAAGCCTATTTGAGGTGATTCATATCCAAATGACAATCTCAATTGTTTCAATGGTTACCCCTCATGAATGGTTGTACAATACCACTTACCATGGTGCCACTCATATGACTCCCTTTGAGGCAGTCTATGGTCAAAATCCCCCCTCCATATTATCTTACCTGTTAGGTGTCTCCAAGGTCCAAGAGGTTGAAAGAAGCCTTATAGTTATGGATGAAATTGTAGATTTTAACCTTGTACAATAAATTAATACAAATATATTGTTCATGAAAACAAAAAAGATACAATGGGATACACAAACATACACACATTACACAGATATTTTACCCTAGAAACCCAAAGTTCTAGGAAAACCAGTAACCTATTTAGAGACAAACCTCTTATCTTATATTCATATATCTTCATTGTTTAAAATACAATACAATACAATACAATATATAGGATCCCGCGACATCCAAAACCATTAATCCATTGACCTTGATTAAACAAAAACCCTAATTCCTTAACCAAAATTAGTAAACCATTGGAGAAAACCATGTGTCGAAAAACCACCAAAAACGGAAGAAAAAAAGTGCTAATTTTTTTTTCGAGGGCGTTGCTCTTGAACCCCCTCATAGGGGGTCTCCCTCCCCCCTATAAACCCCCCGCGTGCTCAGTGCAATGGAAACACTATATCTAGTAGTGTAAAGGATATAACACATACCCAATATTATCCCACTTGTTGTTTCCTTTGCATACATGGGGTTACAAGGTTCCATAGTCAACAATCTAGGGCATCAATTCCCATATATCCTATACACTAAGAGAACTTATTAGTCCTCATAGATTTTTTTAATGAATTTGAAACATTCTTAAAAGTGTCCACCTTCATTAGAAACACTTTCTTTTCTTCAACCATATCTCTCACAAAGTGATATTGAACATCAATATGCTTTGTATTTGAATGATAAGTCGGGTTCTTTTCCAGGAAGATTTCTCTCTGACTATCACAATCTATCCTTACATATTGTTGTACCAACAAAATACCTACACACAATCTTTGTAACCATACTTATTCCTTGCATGCATTAGTGGTTGCCATGTATTTAGCTTGTCTATTTGAGAGTTCCACTACAAATTGTCTTTTGCTCATCCGATTGATGGCTCCTCAAAACAACTTAAACACATACCCACTTGTATATCTTTTTCTATCCATATATATAGCCCAATATGCATCAAAAAACCCATGTATATTCAACATTTTCTCCAATCATGGTCTTCCTTGGTATCGGAATCCATAACTAGTAGTGCCATGAAAATACCCAAAAACCTTCTTTATTTTTTTCCAATGTTCCTTCACTGGTTTTGACATATACCTGCTCAAAACTCCCATTGCATGTGGAATTTTTGTTCTAGTACAGACAATTCCATACATCAAATTTCCAACTGCACTAGAATATATGGAGTCTGGAATCTATGGGGTCGAGCCCACTTGGTATTTTTTTGTAGATGTTGTCAAGGAACAATATTACCCAGTTGGCAGCTATGACAACCAGTAGATGAGATGGACCACATTGTGGTAAGGGAAGGGCCAAGCAGTGCTAGAGTTCACTAATACCTTCCATACCTTGCATACCAAGCTTGGTATGAAATACTCTAAGCAAAATTTGGTTTTGAAATACCATGGGGCTCTACATAGATACATCCAAACTGAAATAGATTTTCTGAACATATCATCACTGGGTGTTTCTTATCAATATGACGTTAAAATCGAGAAAAAATTTAAGCACCAGAAAAAATGAGATTACGGGTCTGCAAATCCTCAGAAACCAAAGTATGGTAAATATGACCCTAACAACCAAACTCTGGAAAACTAGTCCAAGCCACAGGAAAAGAAGGGTAATAGAAAGAAGAAGAAGGACACTGGAAAATGGTGTGATTTCCACAAAATCCCCTAGAACAACATCGATGAATGTCGCTCAAAATAGTCATTGGTGGTTGATATCAAATACAAGGAGCCGAACCATGATTCAAAATTTGATTCAAAAAATACTGGTAGAAGACAAATCATCGACGCAGACCCCACTACTATTGTCGCGACTGCAACAATTCAACCAGAAGAACCAATAGATCCTGAAGAGGGGGGGTGCCTTTTTCATTCACATATATGGGTGAAGGGGACCCCACTACATTTTATTGTTGATAGAGGAAGCTAGAGGAACCTCATCTCAGCAGAGGTTTTCAAATAGTTGGGATTGTCAACAACGCCACACCCGCAACCATACAACATCTAGTGGCTTCACCAGGGAAGAGATATTTGTGTCATCTAGCAGGGGCGATTGTCATACGACATCCATCACTTCAAGGATGAGGTATTATGTTATGTTTCCCTGTTGTATGTCTATGATGTTCTTTTAGGCCAACCATATATCTAGAAGCGCCATGCTATTTATGAGTCTCGACCTTGTAGTTTCATTGTTACCTTGGGGGTTCATATCTATAGGATACCAGAGGTAGTTTCGACTATTATCCCACCTAAATAGTGTTTCAAGGTAGTATCTCATACTACAAATTTAGCTTCTTCATAATCTATTCAAAAGGTGAACGGAAGGACACTCCAACAACTGCAGCCTCGGTCCAAGCACCTTCTATCCGATAGAAGAAGGTTGACAATATTGTAGAAAAGAGAAAATATTCCTTCTACACACAGTCATCCCAAATATCCCGATAGGTTAAAAAGGTCCAACCCTTCCAACATCAGGTTCTCAAAAACCTTCCACAAGCCAAGCATCACAACTTCTCCAGCAATGCAAGAAACTCGCCAAGGTCCAGATTCAGCAAACTCTTCCCCCTATCCCATGGGAACTCAACGGAATGGAGACCATTTCTCCATAAGGAGAGAGGATGGACCAAGGTGGATATCAGCGGCCACACACCTATTCCAACTGGCTCAAAACCATTTTCTGGCAACTTACTAGTTTTAGCAGTTTTTTGGTTTCTAAACTTTAGAGGCCATTTTGAGGGCCTAAATTTTTTTTTTTCATTATCAAGCACCTCAATGGTAGAAAAAGTCTCTAATTGAACCCCCAAAATGAATCTCCTCATCGATACATTTCCAACGAGCTATCGCGCGCCCCAAATGGAGATCGTATGCCAAAGTTACACCCTTGAAAAGTTGATACACCAATCTACCCAAAACGAGGTCCACAAAACTGTTGGATTTTCATCTTCTGGGGTTAGGGTTTTCATTTTATTTATGTTAAAATTTCCTTTGGATCCTCATTATAAAAATCATCTTCTTGTGAATGTGAGTAGCCGTCACATCTCTTCTGAGAGATAAGCTTCCACCATTCTAATGAGTCTTTCACTCTGTATTTCTATAGTTTTGTACATTTCACTTATTAATAGAAATTGTGTATTACTATATATCTATGTTTATTGTTATATATATGCTATATATATTTCATATTATTGGATATATGATATATCTCTATACATTTTCTTTATTATATCTTCGCTCTCATTTTGTATCGAAAATAATCTTGATCATTTTCGGGTCCTAAACTTATGGGGTTGTTTTGAGGCCCTAAACAACATTTTTTGGGCCTTCTATAGTCACACTATAGATGGATTTAGGGTGTGATGACATAATGTGTATTCCTCTGATAGACCTTTCCAATGAGCTATCGTGCACCTAAAACAAAGATCATATGCAAACGTTATGACCCCATGAAGTTGATGTACCAACTTACCCCAACGAGGCCCACATGACTTTTGGCGCTTCATCTACTAGGGTTAGGTTTTTGGACTTCTAGTTCTTTGGAATAAATGTTTGATGTAAAAATTCCTTTGGAGCCTCATTTTACTCATCTTCTTTTGATTAAGTGTATTCGTCACACCACTTCTCAAAGATAAGCTACCACCATTGTAGAAAGCTTGTTTCATTCTGCATTTTTACAGTTTCAAAACATTTATTAATTAATAGAAGTCAAGTTTTACTATATCTATGTTATTATTCACTATATCTTTGTGTTAATATTATATATATGTGCTTTCATTTCATTACCCCCATAAATTAAAATCATTGGTATCATAGCAGTTTGCTCTTCATTTTTTTCTCTGTGCATGTCCCCAACAAGGTCAAGGTATAAGAAATTGGAACTCGAACCAGTTGATCCCTTGCAATATCAGCCTCGTTGAACCCAACGAATGCCCATGGGAGAATAAAAAAGAGATGGGGCAGGATATCCCTTTAAATATTTTCTTGAGGAATCCATCTCGTGACAAAGGAATGATATGATGTATAACTTCATGCAAATCCTTCAATGGATATCAATAGGCAACACATCTACCTCAAGCAGAGGTGCCACCCCCTTCAAGGTACATATCAACTTTGATATTCCTATATTTGAAGGTCAATTATATGCATATGGTGTAGACAAATGGTTAAACCTTCTAGAAGGGTATTTTTCTATCCATAACTTTTTCGATAGAGAAAATATTACATTTTCACTACTCAAGGTCATCCCTCATGTCAAATATTGGTGGGATACTTTCTGTGAACAAAAGGAAACAAAGGGATCTACATTATTTGTAGTTTCAGCCACTTGGGATTACTTTAGGGATGTTATTAAGGAACAATACTACCCTATTGGAAGTTATTATGACCTATATACAAGATGGACCACACTGCAGCAGGAAAGGGACTAAAAAGTACCAGAGTTCACCAATGTCTTCCATACCTTTCACATGAAGATAGGTATAAAATACTCTGAGTGAAATCTAGTTCTCAAGTACCACGACGGTATTCATAAATACATCTAGATAGAAATGGAGTTTCTGGATATTTCATCCTTGGGAACAACTTATTGATATGTTGTCAAAATCGAGCAGAATATTAAATAGAAGAAATGACTGTTTGGGTCTACAAACCTCTTACAACAGAAGTAGGGAAAAGCTGGACCAACCCACAAAACAAAGGGAAGAGCAAGGATGTACATCCTCAGTACAACCACTCCAAACCTCCAACAAAGAAGGACAATGGGAAGACAAAGAAAGACACTAGGAAATGGTGCAAGTTCCATATGATCCCCTGGAATAACACCACTTAATGTCCCTCAAAGTAGTCATTGGTGGCTAAGGTGAAAGCCTTTGAATTAGATGCAAGCTCTGACTTTGAGCCAGAACCAAAAAAAGGGAGATGAATCATTGACGCAAAACCTAGACCCATCATTGCTACCACCACCAAGGTCTAGCCCAATGAACCTAATGAACTAGAGGAAGGTGAGTGCCTCTTTCATTCACAGATGTGGGTGAATTGTACTCCACTGCACTTCATCATTGATAGTGGTAGCCAAAAGAACCTCATCTCAGCAGAGGTTGTCAAGCAGTTGGCCCTTCCGACATCACCACACCTGTATTAGTACACCATCGGATGGCTCCGCCAAGGGAGAATTATTTGCATCATCCAACAATGTCGCCTGAACTACAACATCAATCCCTTAAAATATGAGGTATTGTGTGATGTCACCCCCCTTGAAGTTTGTGATGTTCTTTTGGGCTAGCCTTATTTATAGAAACTCCATGTTGTATATGAGTCTAGGACTCACAGTTTTATTATTGCTTTAGACAGGAAATTATACAGGATACCAGAGTTAGTCCCATCTACCTCCATTCCTCAATCTCTACCAAGCAATGTAGGAAGGTCATCTCTCAAACCATGAATTTTTTCCTCTTCATGATTCACGCTCAAAGTGAGGGGAATGTTGCAGCCACATCCATAGCCTCCACGTCAAGTCTCTCCACACAGAAAAAGAAAGTGGATAACTTCATGGAGGAATACAAAGACATATTCTCCTCACCCATTGGGGTACCTCTTCATTGTTAGGTAAAGCACTCAATCGATCTAACCCCTGATGCACCGCTACCCAATGGTCCAGTCTATCACTACTCTCTGTCAGAAAATGAGGAAATCTAGCGCCCGATCCAATAATTGCTCAAAAAGGGGCACATCCACCCAAGATCATCACCTTGTGGAAGCCAAATTGTTCTTGTGCAGAATAAATACTAGTCTCGATGACTCTCCATTGATTATCGAGCCATAAATAAAATCGCAGTCAGGAGCCAGTACCCAATTCCCTGAATTTCCGATCTCCTTGACCAGCTCAAGGAGGCCAAATACTTCAATAATATTGACCTGAAGTGTGACTACCACCAAGTCCCAATAGATCATATTGACATATGGAATACTGCATTCAAGTCCAAAGTAGGTATTTTTGAATGGTTGTTCATGCCCTTTGGTTTGACAAATGCCCTAGCAAATTTCATGAGGATGATGGATGATATCTTGTGACATTTCACCAATTATTTTGTGGTAGTGTATTTGGATGACATCCTCATCTTTAGGAATAATTGGGTGGAACACTTGTAGCACTATCAACAGGTTCTACACGCTCTGCAAAAACACAAGCTATATGAAAATTTGGAAAAATGTTCCTTCATCATGAACAGGGTCCAATACCTAAGCTACATTGTTGATGAGTATGGGGTGCATGTCGATATAGACACTATCCAGGTCATCCCTGAATGGCCATCCTCGACCACACTCATTGAGCTTTGAATCTTCTTAGTCCTTGCCAATTTCTATCACAGGTTTGTGTTGGGATTCTCCCACATTGTTGGGCACTTAGCCAAGTGACTAGGGGCGGTGGCAAGGAAAACTTCATGTGGGGCCAGTCGCAACAGAAATCATTTGATGATTTGAAGAAGTGCTTGTGCTCATCCACGGTTCTCTCATTACCCTACCCACAAAAATATTTTCAGATGGATACAAATACTTCAAACTATGTTGAGGGCGCAGTTCTCACTCAACATGGACATCTTGTGGCCTATCATAGTGAGATGTTATCAGATATTGTCCATAAGTACCCCACTTACAAAAAAATATATGTAGTCCATTGTACAAGAATTCCTCCAATAGAATCATTTCATTCTCAAGAACAAGACATTCATCCACATTGATCATAAGCCTTTGTAATTCATGCAAACACAAGGAAAAATGTAAAATGACCGCCATCAGAAGTGGTCCACATACTTGCAGCAATTCCATATCAACATCAAGTATACGACATGGAGCACCAACCACATCGTTTACTACCTCAGTCGACCTCCAGTTTCCACACTAACCATGGTGCTACACTCTTGTGGATATGAGATCTTTGGATGGCTCCAACTCTACAAGTGAGATCCTGACTTCACCACTACCTACCGGATGTTGGGCACAAACACAATTGTCATTGATTTTCATCTGCAGGATAGGTTGTTGTTCCATCTAGGCCATATATGCATTCAGAGCGAGTGAATTTGATTTGGGAATCTCACTACAGTTGGGTGGAAGGACACTTCAACGTAGAAAATATAGTGGAAGTGTTGTCGCAACATTTCTATTAGCCGAAACTATGATAAGATGTCAAAATTTATATCAGGTCCTGCATAGCCTATGCCATTTTCAAACCGGCCATTAAGAAACAAGGTTTGTACACCCCTCTTCCTACTCTCGACAAGCCCTGGGAATCCATCTCTATGGACTACATGTCAGGACTTCCTTCAACCAAGCATGGAAATGACTATGTTTTTGTGGTTGTTGATCGATTTTCCAAGATGGGGATTCTGGTCACCTGCAAGAAGAGAATCATAGCATAGGCCACTTCCAAAATATTATTTGAATGAGTGTGGGTAAATTTTAGGATACCACAAACCATCATCTCCAATACGAACATTTGGTTCCTCAACACATTTTGGTCGAGCCTCTAGTCATGACTAGCCACCAAGATCACCAAATCTGCGGCCTTCCACCACCAAACAGATGGCAAAACTGAGGTCATCAATAGGATGATCGTTCATATTTTTCACATGTACAATTCCAAGAATTCCCACACATGGGATGAGAGTCTACCCTATGATTATCATAGTTAGAATAAATCCATACATAACTCAACTAGACACAACTCCTTTAAGGTGCAGTTGGGATTTCAACCATTGGGTCCCATGGATGTAGCACTACCCCTTGCGTCCACACAAGAAGAATCATCCCATGTGAAAACTGAAGCCAACAAATCCACCTAGTTCATTGAATGAATCCAGCACATCTTTCAATAGGTTCATGATATTTTGCATAAGTCCAATGACAAGTACAAGAAACACCATGATCAACATTGGGTGCCACACAAGTTTCAGGTGGGAGATAAATTTCGGTTGCACTTGCAGAAAGAATTCCTTACAATACCCCATCATAAGCTTTGTTCACTTCACTATGGACCTTACATCATCACCAAGATTGTGGGTGACAATTCTTTTGAGCTCAACATTCCCCCCTTCCTTGTCTTGCACCCAATGTTTAATGTGGACCTCCTTCGACCATACTATCCACCCTTATTGGACACCTCACAGATAGTAGAACAGTTGACACTGACAGATCTCAACCATGACTGCATGGAATAGGAATCCATTGATTATATCATGGAAGCACAGGTCAAGGGAACTCGCCAACAAAAGCTTTAGATTTATCGAGTTGCCAAAGCGGGGCAGCTCCTGCACCAAGGAAAGTGACTCACCCAGGGCCAAATTTAGTAGAAGTTTCCTCATATTATGGGGGAACTCAAGGAAATAGATACCATTGCTTCCTAAGGGGGGAGGATTGATCCAGGTGGATATCGGTGGCCACCCACCTCTTCCAGCTGGCTCACATACAACTTTCATCTTATAAGTTACGTTTTTTTTTATCTTAGCAGTTTTTTTCTATATTTTCGGGTCCTAAACTTCTGTGGCCATTTTGAGGCCCTAAACAAAATTTTTTGGGCCCTCCACAATCACACTCACTACAAATTTAGAGTGTAACGGCTTAATGTGTATTCCTCGGATAGACCTTTCCAACAGGCTATCATGCACCTAAAACAGAGATCGTATGCAAAATTTAAGACCCTAGTAAGTTGATGTACCAACTTACCCCAACGGGGCCCACTTGACTTTTTGTACTTCATCTCCTAGGCTTAGGTTTTTGGATTTCAAGGGTTTTGGAATTCATGTTTGATGTAAAAATGAATTTGGATCCTCATTGTACTCATCTTCTTGTGAATGATCATAGTCATCACATATCTTCTCAGAGATAAGATGCCACCATTCTAGCAAGCTTGTTTAAGTCTGGACCAAGCTTGTTTATGTCCAAACACATCACTCTGCACCAATTGTAAAATTATCTTTTCCCTCATTGCACCAGATGGGAATATTACCCGATTCTACTTCCCATATACACAATGTTCATAGAAATCAAAATCTAGAGAGAAATTAGACATTCCTTCAACCATACCTTTATCTTATAATATTCGAAATCCCTTCTCTCCGATATGCCCCAGTCTTTGATGCCACACCATATATTTTTCCACCCATCACTAATATTTCTTTCTTGTATCTTAAATAGAGTTCTAAACCAGACTCCCTTCAGCAACACCATTGTTGCTCGAACCATCCTATAGGTTTCTTTTTCAAACACTCTGTTTACCCTTGCATCATCCATTTTTATTACATAAATCAAATCTCTGTCCAATCATGGGATGTGCAGAACACCGAGGAGTGTTCTAATCCTTCCATCCATGAGATTCAACTTGAATTTTCCTTGTACTATGATTTTGGCTATCAATTCATCACCTAGGAAAACATCACCTCCATCATAACAGTCTTTAATATTTGCAGAACCACTCCCTATGAGGATTCATATGAAAGTATGCACCTGATTCAACCATCCATGACTCATGATATGCATGTGTTCTTAAAGAATAAAAGTACACATCCCCTCGTTCTTCCATTGAGGTTTTTGCATTTGCAGAAGGAGCATCATCATACCCCTTCCATCTCTCAGCACTTTTGGATCTACATTAATTCATGTGGTATCCTTCTTTTCCACATCTCGAACATACCTTTACAAATTTTTTCAGAGATTTGTATCTACCTTTAGATTTAGATCTCCCACTTAAGGACTTAGATCTATTTCTTTCCTGGGAGTGTCATATTGAAAATAATGCTTTTGATTTTTGTCCTTCCATTTCCTTCTACCTCATCTTGTCTGACAATAAGGATGAGACCACATCATCGAAACTTAAAGTAGTAGTATTACTACCTATGGCCACAACCAGATTATCCCAAAAGTATGGTAAATATCACAATAAAATCATGCACTTATCTTCATTAGAAATATTAATATCAATAGATACTATCTGAATTACCATGGTATTGAAGGCATTTAGATGCTCTGTCACCGAGTTTCCATCTTTCATTCTCAAGTTGTACAACTTCTTCCATGGGAACAATTTTTTTACCAGGGACTTAGACTAATACAAAGTCTCCAACTATCCAATAATTCCTTGGTTGTAGCTTCCCCTGACACATTCATTAATATTGAATCTGAGAGACACAACCATATTGTGTTTTTCTCCTTTCAATCCAACTTTTTCCAATATTTTTCTAACATTCTTGTTGGTGTAGTACCTGGATCCACCACAATCCACTAATATTTGTCTACAAAAAGATATTCCATCTTGAGATTCCATAGCTCAAAAATTTTACCATTAAATTTCCTGATCTTTATTTTTGAATTGCTCGCCATTTTTTTTCACCTGAAGAACCAATACCACAGATGGCTTATCATAGAGTCGAGCCAAAACCTTAGCCACAAAGGTGACCCCCTGAAGAAAAAAAACAAATATGATACCAAATGTGTATTTAAACTTGTACAATAAATTATTTCAAATACATTCTTAATAAAAACAGAAAAGATACAATGAGACACACAATACACATATATTTTACCCCGAAAACCCAAATCAGGAAAACCAACAACCTGTTTAGAGCCACACATCTAATATTATATTCATCATATATTCATTGTTTACAATACAATACAATATATAGATCCCACAAAATCCAAAACCCCTAATCCATTGACCAATATAAGTCAACAACCCTAATTCCTTAACTGGAATTAGACAACCATGTGCTGAAAAACAACCAAAAATGGATGCAAAAGGCACCAATTGTTTTTTCGGGGGCACTACACCAAAACCCCTCCACATGGGGCTCTTTCACCCCTTCCAACCCCCTAGACACAGTGGATCCACACCCCTGGGATCCCCTAGGTAGGGGGGGGCTAGTGCCCCCCCTCTAATCCCCCATGCATGCCTGACACAACGAAGACACTATATCTAATCACGCAAAGAATATAACAAATACCTAACAGAAAATTTGTGCACTCTCAAAGACAATTTGAACATCGATCATAATCAAATGAAGCAACAATATGATAAATCTCATTTTGAATGCCATTTTTCTGAAGGGGGTCAGGCGTTTCTTTTTCTACAACCATATAAGAAATCTTCCCTCAAAGAAGACCACTGCCAGAAGCTTGCTCCAAAGTTTTATGGCCCTTATACAATGATCAAGTGCATTGGGCCTGTGAGTTACAATTATCCCTTCTCATTCGCTCTAATATCCATCTAGTTTTTCATGTCCACTACTTAAAGAAAGTGATTGGGTCCAAGAGCTAGATTCAAACTAGTCTCCTTGAATGGGATGAAGAAGATTCCATTTAATTGTAGCCACAAAGCATCTTGTACCAACACAAGTATCATATCCATCAATGCACACTTTGGGAAGTTTCAATATAGTGGAAGGATACATAGCCCAAGGATGCTACATGGGAGCCAACAACCATTTTGCAACAATTTCCACATGTCCAGCCTTGAGTACAAGGTTTTTTTTTTAGGGGGGAGGGCATGTTAGGGTCATAACCTCCCTAACCCCTAAAGTAGATAGAAAGTTATGTATTTATATGTAATAAATGCCATCATTAGTAAATAATTCCTATGTAATAATGTGAACACAACTATTATAGGAAGACTTACTAGAAGGTTCCTCCTCTAGAAAGTTCCTCCACTAGAATGTTCTTAAGAAGATAGAAGTAGTATATATAGAGGTATAAAACATTGTAAAAGTTGTCTTGTAGAATCATTTGTTACTTGAGATCTTCTCTATCGGAGGTTTCCCCCTTAAAGAGGAAAGTGAAAATTGTTTTCCATATTAATAAAGATATCATATTTTGACCCATATTGTTATTGTGCTCATTTTTCTGTCTCTTCCTGCTAAATATTTTGATACTATTTTTTCTCTTGCTCTGAATATTACTATTTTTTACCTTACAAATTTATTGGATCTCTTTAAGGATACTTTAAAGGACAGCATTCACCATGACATATGTCTTTTGGAGCCTAAATCCTAGGGTAATTCTTTCAATGTGGAAAAGGGAGTTGAAAATAAAAATATGGCTACAAGAAGAGTTTCCAATAACACTTACAAATAGTGAAATGTTCCCACTCCTAACCTCACTTAACCTGCAAGGTTGAAACCTTAGTAATTGGATGAAAGAAGAGAAAAGGGGACATGTTTCAATTGTGACAACAAGTACAATTAGGGGAATAAGTGGTGAAAATAAATCATTCTACATAGATTATGGAGATAAAGAAGAACAAGAGTTAGAGCCTTCTCAAGATCTAGAACCAAAAGAGACTACTCTAACCATATATTTTCATGCTTTGGTTAGTATTAGAAATCCTCAAACCTTCAATTCAATAAAAGGATATTGTTAGCGTAGGCCAATTTTGGGTAAAAGAGAAGAAGTTTTGAAGAGATTAGAGCAGCACCGGAAAACAGGGGAGTGTGTTGAACAAAGAGGAAAAGAAACATTGGAAATAACGGAAAACCCACACCGAGAAAATCATCTAGAAAGTGAACAAATTGTTGCAGAGAAATTGAAAAGTGGACAAGAGCTGACTTAGAGCAACAATTGGATAGAGGACTAAACATGAACGAGTTAGTTGGAAAGTGGATAAAACCTAATCCTGTTAGGGTTAGGGTTTTTTTAAGGGCTTTGTCCCAGTTTTTTATAAGTAGAATGTACTAGGACTGTAGAAAAAAGGGTTGATCAATCATTTTTTGACACTCGGTAGTTGGTTTGAATATTATTTGTTAGGGTTTTGATGAGAGGTTCTCAGTGTAAGTGAGAACTATTGCAATCCGTGGAGATTGGATGTAATGAAGGAAGGATTTTATAGTGTGCAACACTACATTTTTAATGAGAGATGAATAAAGCATCAAAGCGGAAAATCTTTGTGGATGTAGCCCTAGGGGAGGTGAACCATGATATATATGTGTTTTATCTGATTGTATGTAGCGTTTATGGTTGCATTTACCTTGATAAGTTTTTATCATGAATATGTTGCTTGTTAAAGGAATGAACATTGCACAATAAGGTTAAGTTAATGGAATCTGTAGAATGGCATGGAATGAATGAATATGATAGCTAATAATTAGATCAGAATCTTGTGTTATAGTAGATAAATTTTTTTCTTTCATCAAATGAGGTTGCAATGGTTAATAATGTCCTATCAGAATAGTAGTGACAGTGGTTTGGAGTAAAACCTAATGAGGGTTTGAGGATTAACACTGAGTAGGTTGAATGCCTTGGAGAGAGAAACATATCCCATCCCAGGGTTCCAGGCATCTGAGTCATGTGGCCACCCATAGAAGCCATCTCGGGTGAGATTGTGTAGTACACTTTGTGCGTTGTGTTGCCTTCTGGTATCCAGAAGGGC
>WSFP011388557.1:0-28429 GCA_009831015.1 Picea engelmannii | reverse complement strand
TTGAATACCTAACCCTTGGGGACGGAAAAAAAAACATAAAACAAACAAGATCTATTGTCGCGCAACTGTGTTCGAGTTGCCAAATCACTACACATTTCTTCCTAGTTAAGCATTTGGGAATTTCATCACTACAATATTCTTCAGGTCATAGTATTATTTGAGACCTATTCCATTGGATTTATCTCTTTTCCCTTATCACATTCATACTTATCATTTTTCAACAAAATGTTTGACCCCGCTCGCCCCTTTTCGGTTCCCTCTTCATCATGGCCCATACCTGTAGCCAAGAGTTGGAAGTTCTCTTCAATACCTTGCAATATAATTTCACAGAGACCCAATAAGAAGTGAGACATCTCAGTGCCAATATTGCCACCATAAATCAAAACATGTAGTCCTCCATTGCTGCATCAATCACCGAACTCAAAGAAGACCTCAAACAAGACATGACTACCCAGCTTGAATCTGTCGTTTTTATGATCTGCACCAAGCTGCATATCCCTACAGACCCCCCTTTATCTGACCCACCTTTGCATACCGAAGATGAAACTTCTTCTCGGTCCCATAATTTTCAGCCCCGTCACTTTCAGCGTGATCTACGCCTTCCGTGGGTGGATGTGACCAAATTTGATGGCTCAAATACCACTGGTTGGGTAACTCAAATGGAACATTATTTCTCTTTGTATGACATTACAGATGATTTGGCCAAACTCCGGTATGGTGTTCGCCATTATCAAGAACATTGGCAATGGTGGCAATGGAGAAAAACTTCCCATCAAGGTTATATTGCTTGGACACACTTTGTGGAAGAGCTTTATAAATGCTTTGACACTGAAACCAACCATTTAGGCTGCTTGAAAAATTTGAAACAATCTGGAATAGTGGAAGACTTTATAACTACTTTTGAGTGACTGCGTTTTCATACAGAGGGCAGGTCAGATGCTTTTTCCCGAGAATGTTTTATCAGTGGCCTCAAGGATGAGATTCGTGCCCATGTCCTCATGGCTCGACCTCAGAGTTGGGTGGAGGTTATTGAAAGAGCTAAGGAACCACACCAAGCTGTCTCTTCTCAAAACCGGAAACCCCCCTTTATTCCTCACACTAAACCAGTAAATCCCACTACTCCTTCTGCTCCACTAAAGAACCAAAAATTGACCAGGGCTGAAATGGCTGAACGCCAACTCAAAGGCATTTGTTATAATTGTGATGACAAATATTTTTCAGGCCACAAGTGTAAGGAACAAAATCTTTTTATGGCCATCTCGGAGGATATTTTAGAAGAGGATGTTGAAACTCCCTGTGTGTCTGAGTAGCCTGAAACCACTAACATAACCCCTCCCTCAGACCCTCCCAAAGTAGAACCGGTCATTTCCCTAAATTCTCTCATTGGCTTCTCTGGCCCCCAAACCCTCAAGCTAATTGGTTACATCAAGCATAAGAAGGTCATCATTCTTGTTGATAGTGGAAGCACGCATAATTTTATTCATTGTTGCATTTCCCAAGAAACCCATTTCTATATCCATGCAGTCAATAATTTCCAAATCATGATTGCCAATGGTGGCTCCATGAAATGTGGAGGGCGTTGTGAAAATGTGCATCTCCAAATTGGTGACTACCACCTGAAATATCATATGTTTGCTATCGACATGGGTGGTTGTGACATTGTGTTGGGTGCAGAATGGCTAAGGACTTTGGGTCCCATTCTCATGGATTTTAAGGAATTAACCATGTAATTCAACCAAGAGGGCCAACAATATAAGTTCCAAGGAATCACCACCGGTTCACCTAATATCATTAATTCCCATCGCATGGAAAATCTGCTCAAAAAAGGCCATTCTGGCGTTATTGCCCAACTCCATGCCATACAAGCAACTCAGACATCCTATGTGCCGCAAGACCTCCAATCCATCCTCTCTAAACATCAAATGGTCTTTTCCACTCCCTAGGGACTCCCTCCTTCCCGTGGTGTTCATGATCATTCCATTCCCCTTGTACCAGGAATCCTTCCTCCCAATATTCATCCCTATCGCCACCCCTTTTCCCAAAAAAATGAAATTGAGAAAATGGTTCAAGATCTGCTTAACGCAGGCATTATCCGCCCTAGTACGAGCCCCTAATCTTCTCCTTGGGTCATGGTCCTGAAGAAAGAAGGTTCTTGGAACATGTGTCCTGACTTCTGCACCCTCAAAAAACTCACCATTAAAGACAAATTTCTCATTCCTGTAATTGATGACCTCTTAGATGAATTGCGTGGCACCTAGTTCTTTACTAAACTTGATCTTCGTTCTGGCTACCACCAGATCTGTATGAAAGAGGCAAACTTTCCTAATATTTCCTTTAGAACTCATGAGGACCACTATGAGTTTTTGGTCATGCCCTTTGGCTTGTGTAATGCCCCCTCCACCTTCCAAAGCCTCATGAACCATGTCTTTCGTCCTTTTCTCCATCATTTTGTCTTAGTTTTCTTTGATGATATCCTCATCTATAGAAAAACCTAGACAAACCATCTTGCTCATGTGGATCGAGTTCTCCATCTACTTCTCAGCACCAACTTTTCCTGAAAAAATCTAAATGTGCTTTTGGCGCCTCAAAAGTCGAGTACTTGGGTCATCTTATTGGCAAGGACGACGTCAGGGTGGATCCTAAAAATATTGAAGCTATGCAATACTGGCCTCACCCAAAGACTCTCAAAAGCTTGCATTGATTTCTAGGCTTAATAGGTTATTATTGCAATTTTGTTAAGAATTATGGAAAGATTGTGACACCTCTCACTGCACTCCTTAAAAATAATTCTTTCACTTGGACTCCAACAGCTTCTCAGGCCTTTCAAACCTTGAAGATTGCCATGTGCACCTCTCCAGTCCTGGCCCTTACCGATTTCACAGGGACCTTTGTCCTGGAATGTGATGCTTCAGGGAAAGGAATTGGCATTGTCCTTATGCAATAAGGTCGGCCTTTGGCCTTTACCAACAAACAACTGTTTGAACGAAATTTGGGCAAATCAATCTATGAAAAGGAAATGTTGGCTATTTTTCATGTTGTTGATCTGTGGAACCCTTATCTATTGGGGAAATGCTTCCAAATTAAGACAGATCATCAAAGCCTCAAGTATTTTCTGGAACAACACATTTCCTCCCCGGAGCAACAAAAATGGGTGACTAAGCTCTTTGGATATGATTATGAGATCATTTACAAGAAAGGAAAAGACAATGTGGTTGCGGATGCACTTTCCCAAAAATATGAAGATGAAGGATCCCTTTTTTCTCTCTCCTTCATTATACCAGATTGGCTCCAAGCCATTCACAAGGAATGGCTACACGATCCCAAAAGTTTGCATCTGATACAACAATTGCAGTCCAATTCTTTAGTCCCCCCAGGGTACTCTTGGCTCCATGATGAGCTTCGATACAAAGGACGTTTGTATTTAAGTAAAAAGTCAAAACTTAAATCCATGGTACTTTCTGAGCTTCATGTTACACCCATAGTTGGGCACTCCGGGTTTACCAAAACTTATGATAGGGTCAAACATTCTTTTTTCTAGGATGGTATGAAACAAGACGTTCGTAATTTTGTAGTTGAATGTGATGTGTGTCAACACAACAAGGGAGAAACAGTCAAATGTCCTAGCACACTACAACTGCTTCTAATTCCACCTGCTATTTGGAGGGATATCTCTATGGATTTTATTACATGCTTACCTAAATCGGGAAATAAATCAGTCAGCATGGTGGTAGTCGATCGCCTTTCCAAGTATGCTCATTTCTGTGCTCTTCAACACACATTTACAACATCCACTGTGGCTCAACTTTTCATGGATCATGGCTTCAAGCTTCATGGCATGCCACATTCTATTATTTTTGATCGCGACCCAGCTTTCACCACCAATTTTTGGCAAGAACTGTTCAAGCTTCAAGGCACCCAATTGCATCTTAGCACATCTTATCATCCCCAGACTGATGGACAAACTGAAGTTGTCAACAAGTTTTTGGAAACATATTTCAGGTGTTTTGCATCGGAAAAGAAAAATCAGTGGGCTCAATGGTTACCCCTAGTTGAATGGTGCTACAACACTTCATACCATACAACTACCCACATGACTCCTTTTGAGGCAGTATATGGACAAAATCCACCTTCAGTTCTCTCATATTTACCAGGTGTATTGAAGGTCCAGGAAGTTGACCAAATGCTTATAGTTTGAGAGGCCATTCTCCGTACCCTCAAAGAGAATTTGGTCATGGCCCAAAATAGAATGAAGCAACAAGCAGATCAAGGTCGCTCTGAATGTCAATTTACAGAAGGGGATCATGTGTTTCTTTGACTGCAACCTTACAAGCAAAATTCTCTCAAGGCTGACCATTGTCAGAAGTTAGTGCCAAAATTTTATGTTCCTTATACCATTCTCAAGTGTGTGGGACAAGTGGCCTATTAGTTAGCTTTGCCCAGTCATTCTAAGATACATCCTTTTTTTCATGTTTCATGCTTAAAGAAGGTGATTGGAACTAAGTGCCAAACTCAAACCAACCTTCCCGAGTTGGACGAAGAAGGATCCATTTGGCTACATCCACAAGAAGTTTTGGACTAGCGTGAGCATCGCCTGTGTCAACGAACTATCAAGGAAGTGTTAGTCCAGTGGAAAGATACAATTCCAATAGATGCCACTTGGGAACCGACTACCATTCTGCAACAATTTCCACATCTCAAGCCTTGAGGACAAGGTCGTTTTTAAGGGGGAGGGCATGTTAGGGACCTAACTCCTCACGTATGTAGAACAATATATTCGTATGTAATAAAGGTCAATATTGATAAGGCTTTTCAATAAAGTAGAATAAGTCGAATGTAAGAAGACCTAATAGAAGCTTCCACTTCTAGAAGGATCTTCCTCTAGATGGTTCTTTTGATAGAAATATTTAGTATAAATAGGAGCCGAGGGTATGAGAACCCTAGCTTGGATATTATTGTAATAGAGATCTGCTCGACTGGAGGTTTCCCCCTCGAAGAGGCCCTTGAACATTTCTCTCAGAATGAAAGTGTTCTTTTTGGTGTTATTTTGATATCATTTCAGTGTTATTGTGGTGTTGTTCTGGTTATATTGTTATTTATCTGCCATTTCTATCATTTTATTTATGTTCTGCATACTTTTTATATTTGGAATATTACACAATATTACTGATGGTAATGTCATTTTCAAGTTATTCACTCTCACTTTTCCTGGTCGGGTTAAGACCTGGTGTGAGACTTTGCTAACTGCCTCTATTCACACATGGGAATAATTTATGCATGCTTTTGAGAATTATGATTATGATAAATTGTGTGAAGAAATTTCAGAACTTAGGAAGGATGAAGATGGATCTCTTGCATGTTTTATTATTAGACTTACTCATTTTTCCTATAGGTTTCCTTTGGAAGATAGACCCTCTACAAATGATTTGATTTCCTGTTTAGTTTCTCTTATTAATGAAACACAAAAATCAATAGATGAAAAATCTAAATAAAATTTGAATCTTTCTTCACATGTTGATTTGGATTTAAATGAAAATGTTGAAAATTCTAATGGTTCAGATGGACTTCATATGTCTGTATCTTTATTTACTGTGGGGGATATAGATCAGATAAGGAATTATTTTTCGGAAGAATCCTATGTTTCCTCCCATCACTCCATTCCCCCTTTCTTACCTTGTGATGAAAAAGAGACCTCTTGTGTTGTAAATTCAAGTTCATATTTTTCTGTAGTTGACCAAGAGGAGCGAATTCAAGCTGATAATGGGACACTTCAGGTCACATCGATGGTTATGTCAGGTTCCCACTATCCTATCTCATTTTTTCCATCAAAAGGAATGGAGGAGGAGGCTATGGAGTGAAACTTAAATTATGATCATCTAGTTAATGAAGAAAATATGGACACTCATGAAATTAATCCTTCCTCACCCATGAATAATTTGGAATTAGTTTGTTTTGATTTGAATTATCCCACTGCTATAAATTCTCCTTTTCTAACCAAGATAGGTCAAGAATGTTTTCCTACTATTGGTGGATCATTTATTGAAACTTCTTGTTCTAATGATTCTTTTGATTTTCTCCCCTCTTCTAACCATGATATGTTTTGGAAGATATTTAAGATTCTCATATTGTGTAGGAGAAAAACAACCACGTTGATCATTTCACTCAAGGAGAAGAAATAAACATACAAGACATACCTTTCTTATCACAACAACCCACTTTTTGTTTGCAAGAGGAAAATCATGTTGAGGAAGCACATATTGATTGTGAAATCATTCCTAATGTGGAGCCCACCAATTCACAATCAGTCACCGATGTGCTTAAAGAAGAGGAACTACCATTAAGGGAGTCACTTTCTAATTTTTTTTGTTCTAGAGAATCTTTTAATTCTCTTAATTCTTCCGCTTATTATTATTTGTATCCTGCTCTCTTTAATGGTTTGAATATCCAGGAAACCACCCACCATCCAATTCAAATAAACTCAAAGGGGATGAACCCTTTTGAAGTACCTGATGGTGGTGATGTGCATATGGAAGATAGAGAGGATAATGCCTCTTCCACTGGACTTATTAATTGTATGCATTATCATCCTTTTTCATGGCATAAAGGGAATGTTGTAATAGATGTATATTATACCATGTATCCTTTATTTTTCATATTCATTTTTTATTAATAAAGAGTCTTCTTGTTCAAGTAGCCCTTTGGTTGATATTTCGAATTTTAGTAACTTACACCATTATCCTGAAGATTCTTCTCATACCATGGTGGTTGCTAGTCTATGTATATCATTTTATTTCACTAATGTATCTCAAGTTGATGGTTGCTTGAAGTATGAGTCCAAGGAGGATTTCCAAGATCATGAAGCAATTCGGTCTACATCGATGGTTATGTCATGCCCTCATTCTTTTGGTTTTTCTTCAGGGATAACCAACTTTATTAACATGAAGATTTTCTCGCTGAGTACACTTCATATGAATTATATGCATAGTTCTCATTCAGTATGCTACTTTCCATTAAAATCCCTCCATCATTTCTATGTGAGTCATGGTACATTTTACGATATAATTGAAGCATGGTTGGAGATATCTTACTTGGATATATTTCCCATGATTTATCAATATGACTTTTTAAATATGGTGGATAGATATTATCATGAGTTAATTTTTCCTATTTTTAATCAACTCTTATTCCAAGCTTTGTCACTAATATTTTGTCTTTAACATATGTATGCGGGCTTGGGATTACAAGGATGGATACATTGGCATTATGAATTTACATAGTTCATTTTTTCTTCCATTTGTAGCATAGGATATGAGTAAGGTAGAATAGGCTAGTGTCTTTCCTTTGCATAATTTATCTTTTCTTTCTAATTTTTAATTAGTTTTCTATTTTCATTATTGTTGGATGATCAATAAATGAATTCTCAGCAGAGGTGGAGAGAAATAGAAGGCTTGCACATTAATTTTCCCTTGATTGGATTGTTCAATTTAATTTTGATATGGGGAAAATTTACTTCATCTCATCCTAAATTTTTTTTCCGTGTTGGGTAATTTTCAAATCATTGATTTTATGAATAACATTTTTCAAGCATGTGAGATATTTTATAAAGGATACTATTGTTTCCCTCTTGTAATGAAATGGGCACTCAGATTTGTCCTATATTCACATATACATGATTCTGATCTGGAAAATTTTACTTAATTGATATTCTTATGAGTTTTGGGCTTGTTGTTCCACACATAGTAAATTGAAAGTTTGAGTGACTAAAATATTCCCATCTAAAATCCAAGCCACTCCAACTCCTTGGAATCTCTTTAGAATATTATTTTTCCTTGGTTTTGGAGTTGTCCAAATGGTGTCTTTTCTAATTGACTTTTTCCTCGGTACTTTAAGCCAACATGAATTTTCTGCATAGACCTTTTTAGCATAACGAGCTTAGACGCTTTTTTTATTTTGTTTGCGTTATTTTTTGTTAGCACCTTTAGTTTTAATTTCTAGGCACTGGCTGCATATATCTTATGCTCTAGTTAGTTAGGTTTCAAGGAGTATTTTCATCCATTATCTTACAACCCTCTTCATCCAAGATTCCTCTCATACACAACAACAAGAGACATTTATTCACACTGTTTAGATGTATGTTTTGACAATTCTAGATAACATGGTTATTTAAATATTTTGTTGATATATTTTTTTAGAAAACTACTTTGGAACCAATATTTTTATTCCCCAACTCATTGATCCACTAAAGACTCAATCCTGGCACTGTCGATCATGAGATTTCATACCTGATATTTTCTTGTAAGGTATATTCCATCATTTGGATTTGCTAATCCCAAGTCACTCATTATGGTTACATTCTTGAGTAATATGATTTTTATCATGGATGATAATTACACACTTATATCATGTTGAAATCCATTCAAATGCTTGGGAGTTGTAAGTATCTTAATGGAATATGTCAAGGAAACTTCTAAGATTCCAATTTCGGTTTTCAACATTTTTTTCATTTCAGCCATGGTAATAATTTTCAATATGTAGATTCCTTGTGGGATATAACTCATCAATCTATTCGGGCCCACACTCTTCAACACTCTTTAGACTCAAAATCAGTTTATTCATAATCAGAAGAGATAAACGTGTTTGGGTCATGTCAGTATATCTTTTGTTTTGATCCCTCTTACTCATGAGCTTGCTAATTTTGTTTTCTGGATTATATGTCTCATTATTTGAACGGAAAACCTGTCTAGTGGAGAGACAAGATATACCCTCTTATTTTTCATTTCACTTTCCTCTTATTCTATGACATGTGTAAGCTTGGAAAAGAGAAATTTATGGTTTCTCTACTTGGAACACTCTTGAGAGCTTGAGGCATCAATTTCATGGGCTTTCCCATCACACCAATCTTATTATCTATTAGAAATCTGATCTTACTCACTTTATTCAATTTCAATTTCTAATTGTATATTCATTTGAGTTGGGGAAGTCAATGCATCTAAGTTGTGACTTGAGATCATTTGTACCCTTTAAGAGTATTTTAATTGCTCCCTTTTCATAATGATTTCCTCTTACTTATCACAAGGTAGAAGATGATCATGATTATGTTTCACATCATTGTTGTCAATAATTAGAGGAAACACATACCTTGGGGTGCAATGTTGATAATCTTTGAATCAAATTTTTATGACAGAGGTTTGTTGATGGATTGGTATTTTTAGAAGATAGATGGGATTGAAGTCTTATGGTCTTGTTTTCTTAATTTGATTGACTATGATTTCATGAACAAGACGTTGTGTCCAGGGATTCAAATCTCACGACAATCAATGACACTAAACTTTCATAGTGAAACAAATATTGAGGAAAAGAACATAGTGCTCATATCTCAAGAAGAAGGCTGCGATATTTGATTGAATGGAAAATGGATCCATATTTGATGAGAACATTGACATTTGCATAAGTTGTATGATAGCCAACTTAGTTTAAGTTTACATTAGTTTAACATGATTTTCTTAGGATTAGTTTTAATTTCGGTCTTTAATTTTCTTTAAGTTTAATTTCACTTCAATATGTTATTCATTTAAGAGGAGGATTTCCTCCGAAACAGTCTAAGAGCTGATCAAACCATTCTCTTTTGTACGCAGGTTGGGAAAATGGCTTGTGCAACCAACAACTCTGAATTTTTTCTCTTCGAAGTAAGGAAATTTAGGGAAGTGTTAATCTAAACTTGGCTACTCAGATTCCTTTGCAAAATTTTTAATCAACCAAGATTGTCACCAACTCAATAGCTGATCAGAAATATATTCTCATATTATTTTATGAACTAGTCGTTATTTTGAGTAATTTTAATGACTATTTTGATAACCTCCATACCTATAATATCTCTTTGCATTATCATAATGAATCTTTGGTATTAATTATTATCTTTTATGGCAAAGAGAAAATGGTTCCTGGGTGAGAAATATGAAATGTAATTTCTTTTATTGAGAATTCGACGTTTTCAAAATTGTAAAGGAATTGCTTATGTTATGAAAACTTGAGATCTTATGGGTTTGTAGAATGTTTCATATAATTGGTTTTCGAAAATCTATTTTGATTAAGCATATACATTAACCCATCATGCTATATTCTCAGAAGATTGTTTTGTTGTAGTGAATGAAATAATTGTATGTGACAATTGTATTGGAGAATAGTGTTGCAAATATTTTACACTAGATCATCAATTCTTGTACTCTAGTTTGTTCTTCATTTAAGATTAGAAACTCTGGGAATCTTTTCATTGGGATTGATATTGATTAGATAAATTTTCTTGATTGTTGATTTCCCTTGGCTTACTATCAAGTGTCCAATGAAAACACTTCTTCTGTTGCTGCTACCATATTTATTACTCGTTGCTATTTTCTCTTCTTATATTTTTCAGTGAGTTTTCATTTTTTTGATGACTTACATTATAGCTTCAGATTTCTTTTAGTTTGGTTTAATTTTCATGAATTCACTTCTGATTTCAGTTTTTCTTTGTGTTTATACAAATTCCTTCCATCTTTTGATTTGAATGATGGTATTTCCCCAAGATGATTTGATTTCTTAGTCTTTCTTGAGGTTTTCTCTTTAAATTTTGGTGAAAGGGTTGGTCAATTCTAGTCACATACTGAATATTTTTCTTACAAGGCATAATATGCATGAGCTGCTCTATCTGAATGAACATTTATAAAGTTCTTAGATGTAGGTATGAACTGATATTTTTGGTGGAACACATGTGCCTATTGAATGTACCATGATAATCCATAAGTATAGGAAAGTATCTATCTATCTTTTTCTTTGAGCTCCACTCACTTCACATTAATAAAATGGCCAATACTATGATGGTTTTTAGGGAAACATGTAGGTTAAAATAAAATGCATAACATCTACTCAGCAAATCAAAGAAACTCTCATATCACCTCGCTTCCTTCACACCCTATGTGCATATGCATATCTATATACAAATCTAAAAGGGTGAGCATGTTATGAAATAAAAAAAAATGGAAGTTTAAAGAACTATTAATAGTGTAAGAAGTACAAGTAAACTCGTTGGGGTTATGGACACTTGCTGGCATCGGGACCATGCTTGTATGGTACTGAGGTAACTTCATCGGGGCTATGGACGTTCACTGGCAGCGAAGCAATTCCAGGAAATAGAGATGAGGAACACACTTATGTAGATGTTTGCTTGTTAATAAAAGTGAAGACCCATGGTTGAATCAAAGCTAATTTGAAGTGTGCAGCCAAAAAAAGAGTTTATCTCATTATTTGGCTCTTTGAAAAGGGTGTGATAGATTACAAGTACCATGAATATTAGGTTATATCTTTTAAAACTTTGGCATCATTTTGGTACCCATGATTATTGGAAATCGTCTGCAATTTGTTGAACTTATCTTTAAAACTCAGATACAAAGTATGGGCCCTAGACTTCTATTGATATAAATAATTGGTTCTTTCAGTGTGTCACTATCTGTTGTGACCACAACAACCCCCCTTTACTTTTTCTTTTAAAATCAAAAGGAAATCCCCCCCCTACTAAAATTTCAAACCTATTGCCTAATCCTTTACTACTTGAGCCTAATGCTCTCTCTTTGCCTACATTGAGGGAGTTTGGGGTTTAATCTTGACTGATGTCAAACTTTGATGGGTTTTTATTGTTCCTTTTGATATGATGAATTCAAATGTCTTCATGATGCTTATTGACCTATGATATTTAATTGAAATTTGTATGATGAAATTGACACGTTGTTTTCAGACTTATTGTCGATTCTGAAGTGCTTGATGATCCTATGTGTCTGCAAGGTTTGATTCTCTATTGCATGTCTTGGATGAGTTTGTGGTTGATTATTTGTTGATTGATTAATTCAAATTTTGCATCCTCTTGTTGACATGTTATGCTTCATGACTTCATACTTATGCTCTTGCATACATATCCTACTCTTTTGTTTCGAATTAACACATGTAGTATTAGGACACTCATCTACAACCACCATGTTATTGTTGAATAAACCCAACACTCTTTTATAAATTGGTTTAAAGGAAGGGAATATATTGTTTATTATACTAGCTAGTATTCTTTTGATTGCATGGCTAACACCATTATTTTTTCTTTGCAAGAGCAGGTTTGTAGAGACACTTAATTCACATGATTGCTCCAGCCTTGAGAATACTATGGGGGAATATCTTGATCCTTGTCCACACCCTTGGCCTTGATTTCTACCATAATGTCTCCTTATTGGGAAGTATATTACCTTTTCTTAGAGTTGCCTCGAGGTCCGAAGCCCCCGACGTTGTCAGACCTACCTTTCTCATGAGCCTGTCCTTGAACCTATTCATATTGGTTTATATAGGGCCCTCTCTTGGTCTTACCTTTCACCAAATCCCATTCCTACTCTTGATTATGAGTGTTTATTGAGTTGTTTCCTGATTCTTTTTAGTTATATGTCGCATTCACCCAAAGTGTCTGACGAAAAGACCTTTTCCTAGACTTGGTGGCGCTCCCACTGCTTGTGATATGAACTTGTCCTCCCTATAAGATGCACATATTGAGTGGAATAACCTGTTTTGTACATTGGGTTAGCATCGATATTATTTTTTCTTCTTGTCGTTAATTGCGTCGTTAAATCATCACATGAAGCGTCATCCTTTCTCCTTCGTCATGTTCCCTTCATTTCAGTCAAAGTGCCACATCCTTGATCACATCTTCCCTCACTCCTCTCCATAACATCTAGTTTCATGAATCCTATCCTATACGCCTTTTTCTGAATTTTGGCCCCTAGGTGAGGAACCCTGACTAGTGGAACCTAGGGGGTATGGAACCTCGACTTGTTTAGTTTGCTCCTAATTTTCCTAATTTGTAATTCTATTCTATTATTTTATTTTATTCCCTTTTATTGCATTTTGTAAATAATTTTTATAAATATTTTATTTTAATTTTGTATATATATTCTATGTTATTTGATTTTTATTTCAATTTCAATTTATTTTTGTTTTTATTTTGTAAATATTTATATTTTATGTATTTTTATTGTAATTTTTTTTTTTGTTAACCATGTATGATTAATGAACTAACAATTTTTTATTATTTAACATGTACATATTTTCTCATAAATGAATGCCAAATAAAAAATAAATAAATCAAATAGAAAAAAACAAATCAATTTTTTTTTTTTTAATTTAAATTTTCATGATTTTAATTTATTTTTTCAATTTTTTATTTTTATTTTTTTTACTAAACCTAACTTATATATGTTTTCCCCTTTCCCACCTAAACCTAAACATATTCCCTATGTCCTATTTTCTAGGCCTCCCTATTTTGTAGGGATTTCTCAAAATTTTATTAACTTGTATTTCAAACCTTATTCCCAAAATGTATTGGAATGAATATCAAAATTAAATTATAATATAATTTTAATATTGCATGGGAATATTAGTTAAATTATATAATGGAAAATGCGCAAAGGAAAGGGTTTGAATGTTTTATTAATTTATTTGAGGCTGTTCACTGGTGATTCCACTCAAGACTACCACACTTGCCTACCTTAAAAACCTGACAACGACATTTTATAATAACATTTTAACCAAATATTATTTAAATCACCTTTGAAAACGTGCATCCATTTTTATATTGTTTAGTATTTGTTTTAAAAGGGCCCATGTGTGGATCGTTGGCGATGTCTTATCGGAAGTTGGAAAAATGCGTGGATCGTCGATGATATCTTATTGGGAGTTGGAAACATGCGTGGATCGTCATCGATATCATATCGTCGGGGGATAGGGAGATTGAAGTGTGCGTTGAGCTCACGGGAAATCCCGACGACGATATGGGGAGGGGGATTTTGTATTACATTATATTTTTACTTGTTTATTTTATTTTATTTTATTTACTTTATTTTTTATTTTTTAATTTTTGTTTATTTTATTTTATTATTTCTTATTTATTTATTTAATTTCATTTTTGTTTTTTCATGGATTAATAGTTTCTCGCAAATAAGATGAACAACAAACCTGAATGGGCCTAATGGTTAAAAACATGTGTTTTGTCCTCATATGTCATAGGTTCAAATCCAGTGGGGGGTAGTGTAATTTTAGTAAATTTTGTTTTTGATTAATTAGGGGTAAATTTTGTTTTTAACTTTGTAAATAATGTAAATAATTTTTCTATTTTTTATTTTCATTGTATTATATTTCATTTTTAATTATTTTCCTAATTTCAAAAAAGGGAAAATCAAAGAAGATTATGCTACAAGCCATGGGTCCCATGCCACCTGGGTTCTTAGCCAAACTATCCAGAGGGTTTAAGCTATCTAATCACTAAGTGTTGATCTCTTATGCAAGTTAAAAAAAATCAACGATCCAAATTAACCCACAAGTTTGATCAATGGCTACTGAGTGACGATTTTTAAATAGATATAACGTTTGCTACAAGTGTCAGAATGAGGCTTGTGATACCTCGTTGGAAAGGTATTTGAAAGATGAATGGAATGGAGGAGATATTTAGTCAAGAAAAGTGACAAAAGATGTTAGGAAATGTGGAAAACAACAGACCACGAATTTGGGGGCAAAAATGATTACACCAACTTCAAACAGTCACATGTGGAGCCACATAAAATGAAATTAGGCCCAGGAGGACTCAGCGGAAAGATGAAGGAGAGAAGAAAATGATGGAATTGAAAATGATAGAAGATTGAGAGAAAAAATGGTCCAAAAATTCAAAATAAAGGTGGAACCCGAATTTAGATGAAGAACTAGATAAGCAGATTTCAAACAATCATATCTTGAGCTATAAGCAATGGAACCAGACTAGAAAGGGATTTATAGAAATATGTGACATAGGAGAATAAGACAAAATTATTTCATTCAACAGGAAAAAGACAAAAACTCCCAAAAACTTTCAAGGAATAGAAGATAATGCCAATGGAGAGAGTTGATGATTGTTTTTTAATGAATATCATTTGTAAAAAACCTTAGGGAGAAAATGATGACTCATGAGTCTATAACGCTCACATATTCATTTTTGAAATGTAAAAAAAATAAAAAGGAAACGAAGAGTCACAAGATGATCCAGGTGGATATCGGTGGCCACCCACCTTTTCCGACTGGCTCAAAACAATGTTCTGGCAATTTTGGCAATTTACAATTTTTAGTAGTTTTTAACTTCTGGGGCCATTTTGAGAGCCCAAATGAAGGTTTTTCGAGATCGAGGTTCTTTATTATATCCATATGCATTATTTATCCCCCAAAATAAATCTCCTCGAAAATACCTTTCCAACGAGCTATCACACGCCTAAAACGGAGATCGTATGCAAAAGTTACGACCCCGGGATGTTGATGTACTCATTTACCCAAACGGGGCCCACATGACTTTTGACGCTTCATATCCTAGGGTTAGGTTTTTGGATGTCTAGGACTTTTGGCATTTTTGTTTATTGTAAAAAGTCCTTCAGAGCCTCATTGTAATCATCTTCTTGCGAATGCAAGTAGCCGTCACATCTCTTCTCAAAGATAAGTTGCCACCATTCTAGCGAGTCTTTCACTCTGTATTTTTATAGTCTCTGTACATTTCTTTCATTAATAGAAATCGTGTATTACTGTATATCTGTGTTCATGGTTGCATCTCTGATACATTTCTGTTATATTATTGAATATCTGTGATATCTCTGTGCATTTCTTTATTATATCTCCGATCTACTTTCGTGCCGAAAATTATCTGGATCAGTGGTATCAGAGTAGGTTGCTCTTGATCATTTTTTCAGTGCATGTCCCCGATGAGGTCCGAGTATATCAAGTTGGGTCTCAAGCTTGTCTCTCTTGAAGACAATCGCTCTCACACACCCAAGAAACCCTCAATGGAGGAAGAAAAGAAAAACGACGGAGCAGACGATCCTATCAATTTGTTGCTTGAGAAAGCTCTCATGTGACAAAGGGACGAAATGATGGAGAATTTTCCCCACATCCTTCAATGCCTGCCGATAACAATAGGCACATATTCATCAAGCGACCACTTTGGAGGAACCTCTCCTTTCAAGGTACAAGTTAATTTTGATATTTCTGTATTTGAAGGACAGATAGATGCAGAAGCCCTAGAAAAATGGTTAACTCTGCTAGAAGGTTATTACTCTGTTCACAATTTTTTCGACAAAGAAAAGATCACCTTCGCACTCCTTAATGCTCTCCCTCATGTCATGTCAAACATTGGTGGGAAACTTACTGGGAGCAAAGTTCCACAGAGGAGTCTGGAATATACGGGGCCGATCCTAGTTGGGATTTTTTTGTGGATGCGATAAAGGAACAATATTACCCTGTTGGCAACTATGAGGACTAGTACATGAGATGGACCACACTGTGGCAAGAGAGGGGCCAAGTAGTTCTGGAGTTCACAAATACCTTCCATACCTTGCGCACCAAGCTGGGTATCAAAGACTCCGAGCGACATTTGGTTCTGAAATACCATGGGGCTCTACACAGATACATCCAGACTGAAATGGATTTTCTAGACATCTCATCACTCGGTGCTGCTTATTGATATGTTGTTAAAATCGAGCATAAATTTAAGCACCAGAAAAAATGGGAGTTTGGGTTTGCATATCCGCAACAACCGAAGTATGCCAAAGACGACCCTAACAAACAGTCTCTCGAAAACCAGTCCAAGACACAGGAAAAGAAGGGTCACGGGAAGACAAAGAAGGACATTGGAAAATGGTGCGAGTTCCACAAAAGCCCTGGCACAACATCGATGAATGTCTCTCAAAACAGTCATTGGTGGCCGAGATCAAAGACAAAGAGCCGAAACCTGATTCAGAATCTAATTCTGAAAATAGTGGTAAAGGACAGATCATTGATGCAGACCCCACTGCTATTGTCACGACCACAAAAATTCAACCAGAAGAACCAACAGATCCTAAAGAGGGGGAGTGCCTTTTCCATTCACAAATGTGGGTGAAGGGGACCCCACTGCATTTTATTGTTGATAGCGGAAGCCAGAAGAACCTCATCTCAGCAGAGGTTGTCAAACAGTTGGGATTGTTAACAACACCATAGCCACAACCATACAACATCGGGTGGCTTCACTAAGGATGAGATCTTCATGTCAGCCAACAATGTCGATGTTCATATGACATCCAACCCTTCAAGGATGAGGTATTATGTGATGTTTCCCCACTGGATGTCTGTGATGTTCTCTTGGGCCAACCATATATGTGGAAGTGTCATGTTGTTTATGAGTCTCGACCCCGCAGTGTCATTGTTTCTTTGGGGGGTCATCTCTATAGAATACTAGAGGTAGTTCCAACTACTGTTCCACCTAAAAATTGTCGCAAAGTAGTATCTCATACTGCAAAATTTAGCTTCTTCACAATCTATTCAAAAGGAGAGCAGAAGGACACTGCAACCACTACAGCCTTGCCCCAAGCACCTTCTATCAAACATAAGCAAGTCAAAAAGGTTGCAACAAAGCACAAAGATTCCTTCTGCACATCATCCTCTCATGTAGCCTAACTTTTTGAATGGCCTCAGCCTCAACAGGTTCGTGAAAAACTTCCACAAACTAAGCAGTGCGACGTCTCCAACAAGGCAAGTAGCTCACCAAGATGCAGATTTAGCAAATGCTTTTCCCTCTCCCCCGGGAACTCAACGCAATGGAGACCATTTGTTCCTAAGGAGGGAGGATTGATCCAAGTGGATATTGGTGGCCACCCACCTTTTTCGACTGGCTCAAAACAGTTTTCTGGCAATTTTGGCAATTTACTATTTTTAGTAGTTTTTAACTTCCAGGGCCATTTTGAGGGCCCAAATGAAGGTTTTTTGAGATCGAGGTTCTAAATAATAGCTGAAGGAATTATTGAGCCCCCAAAATGAATCTCCTCGAAAATACCTTTCCAACGAGCTATCACACACCTAAAACGGAGATCGTATGCAAAAGTTACGACCCCAGGAAGTTGATGTACTCATTTACCCAAACGGGGCCCACATGACTTTTGGCGCTTCATCTCCTAGGGTTAGGTTTTTGGATGTCTAGGAATTTTTGCATTCCTGTTTATTGTAAAAATGCCTTTAGAGCCTCATTGTAATCATCTTCTTTTGAATGTGAGTAGCCGTCACATCTCTTCTCAAAGATAAGCTACCACCATTCTAGCGAGTCTTTCACTATGTATTTTTACAGTATCTGTACATTTTTTTCATTAATAGAAATCATGTATTACTGTATATCTGTGTTCATGGTTGCATCTCTGATACATTTATGTTATATTATTGAATATCTGTGATATATCTGTGCATTTCTTTATTATATCTATGATCTCATTTCGTGCCGAAAATAATCCGGATCACAAGAATTGAAAATTTTCTCTCTTGTCTTATAAAAGAGAACTCATAGGATAAAATTAAGACTTTTCCCCTTTATAACAAAATATGTTACTATTATTGGTTTAGAAATTGTAGAGAAGAGATCAAATAAATGTCGATGAGGAGCGAGCATTCTAGGGTTTGAGCCTGGTGCGAGGGATGAGAGTTTCCATGGCGGTGCCAGGGGGTGGGGCGGCGGCCCCTCCTCCGCCGATCCCGGACGAAGAGGCCTTTTGCAGGATGGTCAACAGCAGAGGGAAGAAAACGGCTGCTCCAGTGATCCCGAAATTCATTAAAAAATTGGAGGATATCCCAGAAATCGTATTACCAGAAGAAAGACTAATGAAGATCGCCCTGGCTCTGGCCCAACGAGGGCTCGTGGGGAAGTTTATGGGCCTATGGCCATATTCCAAAACCACGGACGATTGGATCCAGCGCAACTGGAAACCAAACCTGGCGCATGGGGTTACCTGCTACCCAGTGGGGCGTGGGTTTTTTGTGTTTGAATTTATCTCTAAAGAGGACCGGGACCTAATTTTCAGGAACGACCCCTATTTTATGGGAATGCAGGGACTTTACTTGAACAAATGGACTCTGGACTTTGACCCCCTGGTGGACACGCCTAAAGAAGTGTCGGTGTGGGTCAGATTACCTAATCTCCCGATGCATTGTTGGGACTTTGAATCTCTACAAAGGATAGGGAATGGAGTTGGCAGGTACATCGACAGAGCTAACAATCGCGGGTAGTATAGTTGTGCCAAAATATGCGTGGAAGTTGATCTGGAGGCAGGGCTTCCTGAAGCAGTCAAGCTTTCGATTGGAAAGTGGACCCATTACCAGAAACTCGATTATGAGCATTTTCCCTTCAAATGCAGAAACTGTCAGGAGCATGGTCACTTTCAAAGGAACTGCCCCAAAAAGCAAACCATTGGGAAAGAGGATGCAGAAGGATGGCAGAAAGTTAAAAGAGGGAAAAACTCATATAATGCCAGAGGAAAGGAAAAAAGGAATCAGGAACCCTTAAAGGATGGTCAATCCTCCCACAAAGCTCAAGAAGGCCCACAATCTCACCCAAGCCCTGCAGATGAAACAAACGAAGATGAAAACCCTCCTTTGGCCCCATCGGATCCAATATCGCCCGCCAAGAGACCCAGTCCGGGAAAAGAGTATATAAGTCTGAATTCGAATACAGACATGGAGATCCCGGATGAGGAAGTTGAAGAAGCAAGCAGCCCAAAAGGCACTCCGGAGTAGCCAAAGAGAGGTAGGAAGACTGAAAGGAAAAGAAGAGAAGAGAAAGCTATTAAGGAAGTGGCCCAAGGTACTCAGTACACTCTCCATGAGATGGCGCACACCAGATCAGGAGCGAAGCCGGGGAAAACATCGAAAGGTGGACTCCCTCCCCCTCCAAGTAAATAATGCAATACGTCTCCTGGAATTGCAGAGGACTAGGAAGTAAAACAAAAGAAGAAGCCTTGTGGGACTTAGTAAGGCTTGAACGACCAGAAGTCCTCCTTATCCAGGAGACGAAGATGGAGGAGGCTGACCTCCTAAAGATAAGTCCTTCATTTTGGAAGAAAGGCCCAGGAAGGGCAGTCAGCGCTAGAGGAGCCTCCGGGGGGTTGGCAACCTTCTGGGATTCGGCTAAGCTGGAGCTCATTGAAGAAATCGGCACCACTCACTGGCTTTTCACCAAACTGAACCACAAAGGATCCGGTCACCAGGTAAGCCTCTTTAATTTGTATGTTCTCGCCTTAATCAATGAGAAGAAAGATTGCTGGGATTCTTTACACTTGTTTCTTAACAATCACAATATCGAGAATTTAGTAGTGGCATGGGACCTAAACGTCACCCTTTCGCTGGCAGAGAAGAAGGGGGGTTCTATTATTTGGGACCCCTCCAGAGAATGGGTGGAAGATTTGATGTCAGATTGGGAGCTGGAGAATATCCCTCCATCCAATGGAAAATTTACTTGGTCAAATAAATGATTAGGCCCTGGCCACATAGCCGCCAGGCTTGATCGGTTTCTCATACAATCCTCCTTCCTTACAATTGGGTTGAGAGCCTACTCTAAAGTTCTTCCTCACTACACTTCTGATCATAAACCCATTTCCCTGTCTCTTCACCCTAGCACTGCTCTAGGCCCCATTCCGTTCAAGTTTTCCCCTTTATGGCAAGAACAAAGCGACTTCTTCAATTTGGTTCATCTTTCTTGGAAAATCCCTGTTACTGGATCTCCCTTCTTTGTGTGGGAGGAAAAACTTAGACGCCTTAAAGCCATTCTCAAACTGTGGGCCAAAAACCGGGCCTCGCCCCTGGAGGAAAGGAAACAAGCACAGGAAACCTTGGAATTCCACCAACAGGTTATGGAAGAGACCCATATCACCCAAGCCCTCCTCAAGCATGAAGCCGACATTCAAAGTAAGTTTCATAAAAGTTGCAGAGAAGAAGAGACATATTGGAGGATGAAGTCTAGGGCGTTATGGCTCCAGGAAGGCGACAAGAATACAACATTCTTTCACAAGCATACTCAATCAAGGATAAATTACAATTCCATTGATGAAATTCACTGGCAGGATCAAGTCTACAGGGATGCACACAACATTAAGGAGGCCACTCACAACTACTTTAAAAATATTTATTCAGCCACAACAACGGAGGAATTGGACCCGCACGCTTATCCGATTTCAGAGGTACCCGATCTGGTTACTGAAGAACAGAATAAGGTGTTGAGCAGACCGATCAGTGATAAGGAAATTAAAAAAGTTGTCTTCATCATGCATCCAGACAAGGCTCATGGGCCAGATGGCTACACAGCTCGTTTTTATACCCATTGTTGGGATATCATCAACAAAGACTTATGCAAGATGGTCAGGAAATCTCAGAACTGCAACAAATTGGGAGGCAGCACAAATTCTTCATTTCTAGCCCTCATTCCAAAAGAGAAAGGGGCTAAGAATTTTAATAGGTTCAGACCGATATCCCTTTGCAACACTGGGTACAAAATTATCACTAAGATAATAGAAAACAGGCTCAGGAAAATACTTCCAAAGATGATCCCAGAAAATCAGGGAGGATTTGTTAAAGGGAGACAAATTCTCGATAATATAATTCTAGTTCAGGAAGCCATTCACACAAGCTGTAAAAAAAAAGAGAAAGGAATGGCGGTCAAGTTGGATCTAGCCAATGCCTTTGACCGGGTCCGTCATGATTTCTTGTTTGCAGTAATGAGGAAATTTGGGTTAACTCAAAAGTTTATGGGGTGGATAAAGGCTTGCATCTCTGCTCTGTGGATTGCCCCCTTGATCAATGGGCGCCCTGCCAAGTATTTCTAAGCCTCTCGGGGGCTCAGAAAAGGCTGCCTGCTCTCCCCTATGCTCTATGTCATACAAGCAGCTGTGTTGAGCTTCCAGCTGCAGAGCTGTCTCCTAAATAGATCCCTTCCTGGAATCAGAATTACCCCTTCAACCAACGAGGTAAGCCACACTCAGTTTGCAGGTGATACCCTTTTACTGGGAGAGGCCAGCATTAAAACAACCCGGAACTTCAAGTCTGAACTCGACCTCTACAAAGTCTGATCTGGAAGCAAAATTAATTATCACAAGAGCAAGATCTTTGGCTGGAATTGTACCCCTCAAGAACTGAAGCAAATAGGGCGCATCCTTGATATGGAAGGCATTTCAGCTTGGGATAATTTCACTTACCTCAGGATTCCGATATTTAAAGGCCGGGCTATGGTGGCGCATTGGCTGCCTCTGGTGGATAAGCTAAAACACAAAATCCAAGCTTGGGGAGCCAATTGGTTAACTAGGGCAGGCAAAGTTGTGCTTATGAATTTTGTCCTTTCCAGCCTTCCTATTTACCTGTGCTCGATACTTCTCGCCCCTAAAACAATCTCAAACAAAATCGATGTAATGTTGCGTAGATTCCTGTGGAAAGGAGGTAAGAATTGCGCGAGAAAACTCCACCTAATTAACTGGGCCAAGGTCAAGAAATCCAAGCTGGAAGGGGGACTGAATATAAGAGACGTGGCTGTTCATAACCTTGCTATCGGAGGCAAATTGCTTTGGCGAATGATCACTGGAAAACGAACCTGGACCAAGAAAATCCTCAGGAAAAAATACTTTTGAGGAGACAGAGATCGTTGTCTAGAGAGACCTCCCAAAGAAACGAAGGGTTCCCCAATATTCTACCTTTTCCTTAGAGCCCTTTCCTTCTTTCAGCCAAATCTCACTTGGATATCGGGAAACGGAGCAAAAATTCGTATCATGGAGGATTCCATTCTTGGCGATCAACCACTCATAGGAGTCTGAGAAATTATGCATATTGGGGAGTGGCTCTTAGCCAACAACCGTAAGACTCTTTGGGACATCTCCCTCTGGAAAAGTGACATCCATCTCTCATTGCAAGGCTGGAATTTGGGGCGCTACCCGGAAGAGCTCCACAAAGAAGCCATGACCCTTCTAGAGTATCTCCATGGGAAGGCTCCGATAGGTGCCAGGTACAAAGACAAACGAGGCTGGGGTTCACCCACAGGGAACTATACAGCGTCAACAGGTTATACGGCAGCCCTAAACATTCCTTGGGTTCCCCCAAACCCAGGTCCATGGAAAGCAATCTGGAACTTCCCTTCAATTCCCAAAGTTGACCATTTCGCTTGGGCTTTGACTCACAATAGCATTCTAACTTTTAGTAATCTTAAGAAGAGGGGATGGGAGGGCCCCTCCCTCTGTCCACTTTGTAGAGTTAAAGAAGAAACCCCTGAGCATCTCCTCTTCGAGTGTGGGTTCTCAAAAGAAGTTTGGAGCTTCCTTATGGGCGTGGCCTCTCCAATTCTTCCCTCCTTGGCCTCGGAATTTTTAAGCAACTGGCAGTCGTTATCCCCTTTTGAACTGAACAAAAAACATCTTCTCAAAACAGTGTGGATGTGGATTCCTAAATTCATTTGCTGGAAGATTTGGTTAGAAAGGAACAACAGGATTTTCAATGAAGTCGGAAGACTGCCCTCCCAGGTGGCAATTAAAGCTAGGATGATGTTGGCAGAAGCCTTAAAAGGAAAGGCCAACCTTAGGAACTCTTCCCCACTCTCGAAGGAGGAAGGCAGATGGATTAAGGATTTCAGCCAAGACCATTCTGGCATCATTCAAATTAAACCTCTGCATATTAGGAAATGGGAGATAAGGATGGAGGAGCACGATTTTCTACAATGGAGGTCGACGCTCAATGAATGGTGTTTATTCTTCGACGGGGCCTCGAAAGGTAACCCGGGATAGGCAGGAGGTGGGGGAATTATTCTGGACCCTTCCGGCATTACTCATACAGTGTATGCATGGGGTTTAGGCCATGCCTCAAACAACCAAGCAGAATTCCTCGCGCTTTGGCAAGGTATCAACCAGGCATTAAAGCTGGGAATCCAGGCAATTAGAATCTTTGGAGACTCTAAGCAGGTCCTGGAAACCCTCATCACTAAAAAGACGCCTAAGGACAACACTTTGGCTCAGTTGTACAGAAAATCCTCCCTCCTCCTGATGCAATTCAAAGAATCTCATCTGAACCATGTGCTAAGAGCCCTGAATGGGCAAGCTGACGCGCAAGCCAATAATGGTTCTCTTATGCGCAAAGGACTCATAAAGGTGAATGAAGACACGTCTCTTCAACCCATTCCATAAGCCTTCAGGATCCCGTGCTCTGAAGCTACACGTGAATATCATGACGGGCCGGACGAACCCCAGACCCATCATAACGATGCTGGACCAGAGATCTCTAGTTCAAAGATTGCAATCCGACTCGGGTTGTGTGGATTCTCGAGGAGGAGACCCTGTTCCTCTTAAAAAGTGGACGCATTGTCTGCCTGTTCTCATCTCCAAATGAATGTTGTGGTGAATCTCTTGTATCCTTCAGTGCTGGATCATTTCAGAGCGACGAAAAAGATGGAATTTGCGTCCAAACCGAGTCTCACCCCACAAGAGCGTATTGAGTTAATACGGGCGGAGTTAGAAAGCATTAAGGCGTCCACAGCTAAGAACAAATGGGAGATGCTTGCCATGGAGATGCAGGACATCAAAGATGATCTTTCAGACGAAATCCAAGCTGGGCTGAAGGATGCGGCTAATTTGAGGGGAGACCTGGGAAAGAGACTCTGTAAGCTGGAAATCCAAGTGGAAGAGCTCACCACGGCTCTTGGCAAGATTTCAGAGGCCACTGCTGAAGCTTCTTCCAAGAAAGGGCATTGACGCAACTCGGTGGAGAACTAGACCGATAGAACCAGGAAGTTATGAGGATCTTCAGTAGACCAGCTGATAGTCTAAGTTCAACGTATAAGTAGTCGAGTTTCGGCATGTAACTTGGGTCAAGTATGAATAGGCTCACTGATAAGAAGCTTGTAAACAGAGCAGAATCTCACATTTTGAATATGTAAGGGTTGGCAGCCCCCTCTGCCGCTTATTAAATAAAGCCTCATAACCGATTTTGTAAAAAAAAAAAAAAAAAATATGTTACTATTACTTCTGAGTAATAAATAGCAGGAGGAATTTCAGAAATCTGTGATGTTAATGGATGTATTGAAGACTATTATTTGTGCATTTATCTTCTAGATGGGTAGATAAGATTATGTTGTATGAACTATTTCTATACTCTTTCTATTTTCTTATGTTGTCACATGTTTCCTTGTGGGTACAAAAATAATGTTATAGATGCATTGTTCAACTATTTGTCTATATATCTGTAGCATTATTGTTTTTATATATCATTATAATACATGAGTTATTTCTTGTTTTGATGGTGTTACCTTTTGATGTACTCATTCTTTTAGTTTTTTTCCCGGGATATATTAGAATTAGCTAGGATTAGATTAGTTTTCTTTTAGTTTAATTAGCCTTAGGATTATTTAAAACTTTTGGGGGGAATTCCATTATCTTTCCCCTTTTATTTATTTTAATTCTGATTGTTAGTGAGGTCCATATACTTGGGGGAAACACTACACCAAATGAGAGTAAGTCTAATTGAGACCTTCCATCGGGCATTTTCACTTACTTGCTTGACATCCTATTCAGACCCGTCAACATGCCCTTAAGAAAAAGCTAACATAGATAAATACATGAAGAACACATCAAAATGCATTAAAACACATTTCACATTCATTCATTCATTATTGTTATATTAACCGATAGGGCCATCCTTTTATAGCACCAAAATGTAACCAATTAATTTGATGTTAGGATGATTCATTCCACATAAAAATGCAAGGGTTCCTAAAAAATTCCTTGAAATTTTCCTTGTCCTATTTGCTAGTAAATTGTTCCAGTTGACCATATCGATGAGTTGAATCCTTTGTTGATCACTCAGTCGACTATATACCATCGATTGATTGTATCCATAAGATCCATATGTGTGATTAACTTGCATAGCCTCCTATTCAACACTTCTTTGACCATTCTTGGAAAGGAAGAAGCCACTTTTAATATTTCTGCTATATTTCCCCTGGATGGTTCCTGAAAAAAAGATATGAAGTGATTTATACCTTCTTCTACCAATTTTGAGAACTTTTTGACCATAGTTCACTCTTTCTTTCTTATCTTCGATATAATATTTATATTCTTCTAATATTTGGCATAGTTATGGAAGAATTTATTTATTTAGTCACCTTCAGTGAGCTAGATAGATCTAGTTTTCATTCTCCACTCTATCTTGTCCTTCTCTAGGAGCTTCCTTTTGGCATTTTCAGGATTTTTTAGTTCTAGAATGTCTTTTTAAGTAAACAAACCCTTATCATTTTTCTCAAATATATCTATGATTTGATCCTTTATTTCTATTAACTCCATTTGGCTTTCTCTTGATGTTTTCTTCGCCTATTCCACTACTACATTCTTTATTTTCTTTGTGTTATTAAAAAACTAAAACTTGGTTAATTCTCCTATATTTAGGACATACTTTCTCTAGTTTTATAACACTATATCTCTTAATCATTCTTCATATAACCAAGAATGATTGAATTTGAAGGGGCCAAGTGGTTTTTTTTTTTTTTCTATTTGGATGAGAATAGGAAAATGGTGTGAAGATCCACCCTTCGCTACCCATGAATTCAATCTTTATAATTCCTCCATGATTTTTCTTGCTACCAAAAACCTATCTAATCGCTTGGAAACCCCTCCCTTCCACTTCTAAGATTCCTCCAAGTAGGGATAATATGAATTGGTTCCACATAAAAATATCCTGATTCTCCAAGATATGCACAAAAAATATGCTAATCGATCTTGTCTATCACTTTATTCTACACCTCCCCTACTTTTATTGTTAGATTTAGGTCACCTACTATTATCAAATTGTTTTAATTTTCCCATCCTTGGATTTTGATTTTTTCAAATAGGATTTCCTTTCTACACAAGGGTCAAACATGTTGATTATATTATACACCTTCCACATTTTTTAACCCTAGTTTAAATTGGATCCTTCCAACCAGTAATTAAACCCCTTGATTTACCCACTAAGTTCAAAGTACTAAATGACCAATATTTTAAATAGGAGGCCAAAATAGAGACAACTTTGTTCTGATCACACATTGTCTCTTGTTATATAATTATGTTTGACTTATATTTGATGAACAATATTTTTAGGGATAGCTTTATATGGGCATCTGTTACCCTTATCACTTTAAGAGATAGGATATTCATTGGTACATCTTATTTAAGGCCATCCTTACTTTAATGACCTCTTACACACACAAACACACATGTGTATACTGTATAGATCATGTATACAACTTAGTAAATTGAAATATGTTATGTACAACTTCAATTATTTTTTATATGTTTTCATTGTTAAATAGACTTGTAATAAAATTTAAAAACAGAAAAGTCCATACTTTATCATAGATGTATCCACTACTGTTTTAGACAAAATAAATCTCTTAGTATTAAAAATATCTAATACAGAAAATTCATTTTATACCCAAGAAAAATAGGTTGCACTACACTTATAGAGTCCAAAACCTAGGAAATGATTATTTTGCAGTGATAAAATAATAATTTTTAAAACAAAAACAATAATTTTTAAAGTGAAAACAATATAACTATTAGATATTCTTCCAAAACAATGCTTGCCACAAGACCAATGTTTTCTTTATCTGCATGCAACACACTTGGCACCTGGTAGCTTTTACTACCGCAAATAAATTTAATACATGTAAATCCAGGAAGAGAAATGTAGGAAGGCTTGTTGCGGCCGAGTATAGGTCGTGTGGGCATTCTGGGTGTTGTGGTAAATTCCCTGCCGGATCATAGTAGATCGACCAAACATGCATTATAATTATCACTTTGAAGTGATGCACACCATAATTATTACTCTCAGGGGAATAAACACACACCCGAATTATCACTCTCAGGCACTCTCGAGACAGAAATAAATGCTTTCTCAAGTGGAGTTTATTTCTTCATTTGTGTGTGTGTGGGGGGGGGGTGTTCTCCACTATTTCTCCTATTGGGGGGGCGTGATTTTCTCTTCCTGATGAGGGGGCGTGATCTATTTTTTCTGATGAGGAGGGGGTGGGGATGTTTTGAAGATTGAATTAAGACAATTCAGAGACCGATTTCTACGAAGTCCTTTGGGCGGCGGTTTCACTAAACAAGACACCGAAGCGACGGTCAAATTGGGTTTATGAAGGTTGAGAGGATCATTGTTTTTGTTCCCAGAATGATGGGGCAAAACAACATGTTATTTGTTCTTGAGAGGTCCACACAACCAACCCAATGGCGATAAATGTATGGTCCAAACAAACCAACTAGTAAATCCACTATACTAATGAAATAACAAACAACACAACCACTCTTCCTTGCAGCCTGGACATTAACACACAACCCCATTGATGGATCTTCCTTGCAGCTTGGACATTACCAGGTAACCTCGATTATATTTTTTTTGGTCATTTCCTGCAATTGACAACAACAACTATTGCAACATGAAACTTAGGTATGGTATTGACATCTCATTTTTGGCATAGTGAATAAATTTTATCACAAACATAGAAATCATAGGCAAATAAGGTGTTAATTTGTTGTTACGGAGGAAAATAAGCTAACAAATT
>ML855211.1:3120-15284 GCA_009831015.1 Picea engelmannii | reverse complement strand
CCTAGTTGTAACACCTTCCTTCAAGAGAAAAACCATAAAATGCCAAGAAATGCCTTCCTTCAACAAGTGCGCCTCACTAAACCAGCAAGAATACCCAAGTAGGGCGCTAAAATCAGACCTCACTAATGAGTGAGTGATGTGTTGTGATAAAATGAAACTAAAACTCAATATATACTGTATCAATGACCTTAATTAACTTTTAGGTCATAAAAAGGCCAACAAGGCCATAATACTGTTTTTACATTAAATTGTCAAATTAAAACCCTAACGGCACTGTAAAAAAGGTAAAATCCCCTTCAAGGGAGGCGCTAGCCCCTTTTAGGGCAGATGAAACATCCAGGAGCAAAACATTAGCCCCCCAGGGGCCTCTCCAACATCCCACATGTGCCACTATTGCTCAGTCTGCCTCCATGAATGTCCATGAAGTTGGATGACGTCATGGTGAGGATGGGGGCATCCTGAGCCTTCCAAGGCCAACGTTCTACTAAAAAGGGGTCATTCCCCCTAGGCCGGGCTCCGCCAAAGTGCCACTGATAGAACGTCCTCTTCTTCTCTGGTGCAAGACCCTAATCAACCACTGTCCTGTCTCTGCCCCCTGATGGGGTCTCAACATCCATCTGGTGGGCTCTTCAGCCCCATGGAGGTTCGAACTGATCATCTCCCCATGTGTACCGGTACAAATGGTACCTATCTGTCGGGTATGATCCTACACATCAAAGGCTACGCCCTCCACGGGCTCATCAGTCACCGGGATCATAGCAATGTTAATCACGTTTCATCATCAATATTATCAAACATATGCATAAGACCCTAATACATCAGTCAATAGCTCAAAGACATTACAAAAACCTATAATACAAGACTGGAGAAAAAGACAAGACGTCCTATTGGGCTAGTATCCACATGAAAGGGGAAGTTTCCAGGAAGGTTTCATCCAAGCCATGTAAGTGAGGTGATGTGGCTAGGGGATGTCCAGACATGTGGGTGAAGTGACAGCCAGGGATGCATGATGTTATCTGTGGGTGCCTTTGTAGAAGGCGAGTTGTACCTGTCATGGATGCAAATTTTTCCAAGCCAGCTCTTGCCTTTACTCTTTTCTTTTATTTGCTTTTTCTTCTTTTTCTTTTATTCAAGGGCTAACTAGAGGACACTGCCTTGGCATGGTGACCAGAGCTGACAGTGTTACCCACAAGTACTTTCACAGAGATGAGAAGGTTGGCTCGTGATGAGACCCCCTTTCCCTTGGCCATGCAGCCAAAGGTTACTACCCTGGCATGGTAACCAGATGGTGGCAATGTCATACTGTTAGGTACCCATGAACCTAATAGGCTGGCTCGTGATGAAACCCCCTATCCTCTTGACTAGGTCTTGTTTGTATTTTCCGGGTCCCTCTTGTTTCTTACTGAGAGGCTTTTTATTGCCTTCTTGGGGATTCCTGGGGGAAGCATCTCGAGATTTTATTTCTAGGCTTTTATCTTTTACCAGCTGCTTTTAGCTTCTGGGCCTTTAGCCCCTTCTTCCCACGAGATAAGGTTCAATCCTACAAACAGGTCAACCCAATGCCTGGACAAGGGGAATGGGATAAGTGAGCAGGAAATAAGGTGAAATAGTGGTGTTATGATGGGAGCGGACGATGGCTTTTCAGAAATCCCCTCGGTGGCAAACCAAAACCTATGGGCACAAGCTTGCTAGGGCACCCTGTCAATCTCCCCAAGCATGGTCAAGTGGGTTAATGTAAGATCCAAGCAGTTATTAGAGGTAAAAGGGAATCAGATGCATATATTTAAAGGTTGCAATGATCAAAAGTGACACATACCATGATACTTGGACCAATTACCTCATGGAGAAAGAATCTCTTCTAATACAGGACCAAGCCGATGGTGATGGATGTTGCTGCTGCTGACAAGATAAAGTTGATGGAAGAAGAAAAGGATGGGCCCTCCAGGGCCATGCTCAGGTCAATCCTACTCTCGGTACTCCATGTCTAGGACATGTGGGCCTCGAAACATGATCTCCTGGTTATCCCTAAAAATCGGGGATAACATCTGGCTCCAACTCGGGGACATGTGCTCACCGTAGAGTGCATGAGAACCTCAGCATCTCTGGCATAACCTGCAGACCTGCTCAAACTTGATAGGGGCATCAGTAACAAAAATGGGGCGGTAATGCCACCCCAGCATATATATATATATATACATATACATATATACTAAAGTAAAACAATCAACATGCAAATGTAAAGCAAAGTACCTACCTGTTGGCTGGATGTTCGATGTAGTCAAACGACCAGTGTAGCCAATCCATCAATGTCCCACGATACCTGCCCTTGTGCTTCATCATAAACCAAAATAGTGATAAATCAAGCACAAAAATGTCATGAGTTAGAATATATATCATATCATCGGAAATCTCAAAGTCTAACTCATGGAGGCGGGTGTGGGAGGGATAAAATCCTGCCAAGTCCATCTCTGAGGAAAGTACTCAATCCACTTCAGGAAAGGGTCAAGAAAAGTCCAAGGTTCAGAACACTGACTCAAAAGGTCGGCACACTGGCTACCTAAGACGTTCTCATACCGTGAAGTCTGGGAAGGGATTGACAAAGATGTATTAGACAACTGGTAAATTCTCAAGGGATAGTTGAAAAACTGAGAAGATACACTTAAGATTGTAATATTTAACCAACCCTTGGAATCTAGAGTTTGTCTAAGAGGAAACTCTATATAAAAGATATACTTCCCGACTACACCTTTAATGGAAAAGCGAGGTAAAGTAATAACAGGTGGTTGGAGTGAGAAGTCATGAGAATCCTTTTTTAGGCAAACAATGTTCTTACTTGTATCAAAATCTGAGCACAGTGGTGGTTGGCAATCGTCTTCATGGAGAGAATCCAAGTGCTCAGAAGGGTACTCATCAAAAATCTCAAGGTAAGACTGAAAATCATCAGGAGAACAAGGTACTAGGTCATCCTTGGTTTTTTGAAAAGCACGGGTAGAAATCTCATCTCCTTGTTGCCACTGGTCAAAAGTAATCTGTTGTGATAATTGCAAGGGCAACACTTGGAAATGACTCTCGGTGTCATAGATGGGATCCAGGTCATAACCAACTATATCCCACCTACGTCTCCCAACATGTATGAACTCATCAATGTTATCAACAATGTCATTATCTGTGTCATAACATGCAGGGTTTGAAACATTTGAAAACTCATTCTCCTCCTCCTCATTTCCTTCATCATAAAGTATAGCATCATCAAAAACTAGGGGAGGAGGGCCACTTACTGTTTCTTCTTGTGTAGGGGCTTTGAGGACTTTGGCGTTTTTAGCATGTGTTATTGTTTCATCCTCATGGATTGCTTCTTTGTCTTCGATTGTACAACAAGGAATATCCATTTCGTTCAAAACTTTCATTTCTCCATTTTCTGAATCAAGGAATAAGGTGTCATCAAAATCCTGAAGTGGAAAGCAACTAACCTCATCTTCGCTTTGTTGTGCAGGAGAAACGGGTTCTTGGATGACCTCATCAGAGTGAGGAGCAGGGGTTGGTACTTCATCATCTTGTTTAGGTTTTTGCTCCTTAATCACGTCCTCATTCTGCTGGTCAAAAACTTGTTCCTTTCTCTCTTGTGGATCTTCAGCAAAGGTTTCAAGGGAAACTAGTTTTATCAAGCTGAGAGTGTCCATAGTATGGTCATTGGTTCTAGACAAGAAGAGATTCTTTTTGATTCGAATGGACATGTTGTGAGATTCTGCAAGTGTTTTTGGATTCTTTTTATTTAGGAGGAAGCTCAAATGCCCCTGAAGTCCATTAGTATAGAGGTAAACGAGGTACTTGTCTTTAGGACAATGGCTTTCAGGAATCTGGTAAAGCAACCTCTGGAACCTAGCCCCGAAAACTCTAACAATCTCATCCTCTGTTTGTTTTATGCATTCAAGACCTTTCAGCAATGATTGTATATCTTCCAATTTCATAACCCACCTTGCAAGGAAGATTTCTTCAAAAAGGTCCATAGATGTGATGCTGGCAGCTGGAAGATTATCATACCATCTTCTAGCCTCTCCATGCAGAGAGGCAGAGAAGAGTTTCATCACCAAATCTTCAGCCTCGTCACTGACAGGGCGGTATTGAAAGAAAGCCCAGAATTTGCTCATGTGATAATCGAGACATTCTCCATCAATGCCAGCGAATCTAGGGAGGCAATTTTTATAAAAGGGGGGCATTCATCTGGGATATCCCGGGATTTTACTCATGTCCAAAGGTTTGTAGTTCCCTGGATCCCATTGTGAAGTCATAGTTGGCTTCGTCATCAGTGGAGTCGCCAGATAGTTTTCTTGAAACTATCAAAGAAATAGGGAAAACACCCTAGTGGAGTCGCCAGGTAAGCTTGTAAGAAAATAGTCTCTGAGGCAAGGCTTACCGAAAAGATTTGTCGTTTGAGGAGAATTGACTCAGTGTTCCCCGACAACGGTGCCAAAATGTTATTGCACAGTTTGTAGCTAGGTCAAATGGCTATAAGATGGAGGTCAAACTGGCGTAACAGTAACCTATCCCACCCAATGTACCACGATGGGGAGGTTCTTTTTCTTTAGGGAGGTTAGGCCCAGGGGAGATGTCCTTGGTAACCTGGAGTTTTGAAGAGGCAAAAGTTAAAAGGACAAAGGTAAAATCCCCCCTTCACAGGTCACCACCAAAATAGATAGTCCCGGCTAAAAAACCAATAATGAAGTGAAGCCCCAAAGAAGAACACCTGCCCGGAACAAAGCAACAACAAACCAATATATGCAAGCTATAATTCAATGGGTTAGTACTTCATAAGACTATCTGATATTTAAATAAGCAATTATGGCAATAAATATTGACGAAGTCAATGTTTATCAATATAGCAATGCAAATAATATCACTTCCTCAATAGATACTGAAATGACATGGCATTCAATGTAACAAATCAACACACCGTCAATTAATGCCTAAATCACCATTCAATTGCTCTTAAAACAAGACGTTGCTGCATAAAGATGAAATATTCAGGTGTGACGTCAGCAACTTAGGGTTAGCAGTTAGTTAGGGTTTCAATTTAGAAAAAGAGTTTGAGAGTTGTTTGATCACTTTCACTTCAACGCTAGAGGTCTAAGATCAGTGCCTTTGGGCCAATGGAGTCAATTTAGAAGAGGACGCAGGGGTTGAAGGAGGACGACTAAGGACTAGAAGGAAAAGTTCTGAAGTGCTGCTATGGCAGGGCCCCAGAATCAAATCCCTAGGGGAGAGAGGCTCACTTCGGTGTTGCTAAAGCATGGCCTCGTGCTCTCTCCTACTTCCTTAGGTTAACTTGGCAAAAACGGCTAGCATGAAAGACAAATCAAGACAAGAAAGTGTAGTGAGGGAGAGTGTTGCTACAACAAGGCTCTATCACTAAACCCTAGAAGAAAAACGACCCTAGGTGTAGATAACCTAGGCCTGGGACGTCTCCTCCTTCTTGACCTCTGGAGAGTATGACTAGCTCAAGGAGAAGAAGAAATGAGAGTGTAGCTATGGCTAGGCTCTTTCTTCCTTCTTCAATGGCTGAAAATTTCTCTTTGAGGGGACATGAGACAAGGACCTACTTGTGTGCTTGTCACCTAGGGTTTTGATTCAACAAATTATAAATACATGTTAGAAAATAAGACTACAACCATTCAATCAAGAAGTTTTCTAGAAAAATACTTACAATTCTTTAAGAAATAACCATGCAAACCCTAGTTGTAACACCTTCCTTCAAGAGAAAAACCATAAAATGCCAAGAAATGCCTTCCTTCAACAAGTGCGCCTCACTAAACTAGCAAGAATACCCAAGTAGGGCGTTAAAATCAGACCTCACTAATGAGTGAGTGATGTATTATGATAAAATGAGGCTAAAACTCCTCAATATATATTGTATCAATGACCTTAATTAACTTTTAGGTCATAAAAAGGCCGACAAGGCCTTAATACTGTTTTTTTCATTAAATTGTCAAATTAAAACCCTAACTGAGCTGTAAAAAAGGTAAAATCCCCTTCAAGGGAGGCGCTAGCCCCTTTTAGGTTAGATGAGACATCCAGGAGAAAAACGTTAGCCCCCCAAGGGCCTCTCCAACATGCCACACGTGCCACTGTTGCCCAGTCTACCTCCATGAATGTCCATGAAGCTGGATGAGATCATGGTGAGGATGGGGGCGTCCTGAGCCTTCCAAGGCCAACGTTCTACTAAAAAGGGGTCATTCCCCCTAGGCTGGGCTCCGCTAAAGTGACTCTGATGGAACGTCCTCTTCTTCTCCGGCGCAAGACCCTAATCAACCACTATCCTATCTCTGCCCCCTGATGGGGTTTCAACATCCATCTGGTGGGCTCTTCAGCCCCATGGAGGTCCGAACTGATCATCTCCCCATGTGTACCGGTCCAAATGGTACCTGTCCATCGGGTATGATCCTGCACATCAAAGGGCTACGCCCTCCATGGGCTCATCAGTCACCGAGATCATAGCAATGTTAATCACGTTTCATCATCAATATTATCAAACATATGCATAAGACCCTAATACATCAGTCAATAGCTCAAAGACATTACAAAAACCTACAATACAAGACTAGAGAAAAAGACAAGACGTCCTATTGGGCTAGTATCCACAAGAAAGGGGAAGTTTCCAGGAAGGTTTCACCCAAGCCGTGTAAGTGAGGTGATGTGGCTAGGGGATGTCCAGACATGTGGGTGAAGTGAGAGCCAGGGATGCATGATGTTATCTGTGGGTGCCTTTGTAGAAAGCGAGTTGTACCTGTCATGGATGCAAATTTTTCCAAGCCCGCTCTTGCCTTTATTCTTTTCTTTTATTTGCTTTTTCTTCTTCTTTTTCTTTTATTCAAGGGCTAACCAGGACACTGCCTTGGCATGGTGACTAGAGCTGATAATGTTACCCACAAGTACTTTCACAGAGATGAGAAGGCTGGCTCATGATGAGACCCCCTTTCCCTTGGCCATGCAACCAAAGGTCACTACCCTGGCGTGGTAACCAGATGGTGGCAATGTCATACTGTTAGGTACCCATGAACCTAATAGGTTGGCTCGTGATGAAACCCCCTATCCTCTTGACTAGTTCTTGTTTGTATTTTCCGGGTCCGTCTTGTTTCTTACTGAGAGGCTTTTTATTGCCTTCTCGGGGATCCCTGGGTGAAGCATCTCGAGATTTTATTTCTAGGCTTTTATCTTTTACCAACTGCTTTTACCTTCTGCGCCTTTAGCCCCTTCTTCCCACGAGATAAGGTTTAATCCTACAAACAGGTCAACCCAATCCCGGACAAGGGGAAAGGGATAAGTGAGCGGGAGATAAGGTGAAATAGTGGTGCTATGATGGGAGCGGACGATGGATTTTCAGAAATCCCCCCGGTGGCAAACCAAAACCTATGGGCACAGGCTTGCTAGGGCACCCTATCAATCTCCCCAAGCATAGTCAAGTGGGTTAATGTAAGATCCAAGCAGTTGTTAGAGGTAAAAGGGAATCGGATGCATATATTTAAAGGTTTCAATGATCAAAAGTGACACATACCATGATACCTGGACCAATTACCTCATGGAGCAAGAACCTCTTCTGATACAGCACCAAGCCGATGGTGATGGATGTTGCTGCTGCTGACAAGATAAAGCTGATGGAAGAAGAAAAGTATGGGCCCTCCAGGGCCATGCTCAGGTCAATCCTGCTCTCGGTACTCCATGTCTAGGACCTGTGGGCCTCGAGACATGATCTCCTGGTTATCCCTAAAAATCGGGGATAACAGTATATACAATGCATGCAAATGCCTACTTACCTGCACTTACCTATTTGCTAAAAGCTAGTTGTAATCAAATGACCAGTGAAACCATCCTAGCAATGTCTCACAATACCTGCCTCTGTGCTTCATCATAAACCAAAACAGTGATAAGCACAAAAATAACATGAGTTAGAGAGTGTATCGTATTATCGGAAATCATAAATTCTAACTCATGGAGGCGGGTGGGAGGGATAAAATCATGCCAAGTCATTCTCTGAGGAAAGTGCTCAGTCCACTTCAGGAAGGGATCGTGAAAAGTCAAAAGTGAAAAGTGAAAATACAGGAAGACTTTCTTTAGTTGGCTCATGTGTTTCGCTAATTCCGATATCATCCCCTTCCCATTTGACGAAGCCAACTCCTCTCCTTCTAAACCTTATCAAATAGTCATATTCTTGTGTAGAAGAATAATCATCCCAGTATTCAGAGATGTCAGAGGCATCGTCAGGATAATCACCCCAATTTGTATCTCTTTCTTGCTCCAGAACAATGGGGCGATGTCCTACCAAAGCACTATCCCTTATGTATGTTTCGTGCAAATGCAACACCTCGTTATTACCTAGTGCAATGTTGTCCTCGTGATTGCTAGGAATATTCTAGTAACCCTCGCCCTTGGTCCATGTTATCTCATTAATATTGTCTTCTTCTATCAAGGGAAGAGTGGGCCAACCTTGAAATAAGCATGGATCTACCGAGTTGTAGTCACTATGTCCATGATTACACCTTTCAATGTGTTCCATTCTCTTTGGCTTGTTATGCAGGGTGATGCAATCTTGGTTCCTGACGGGAATAGTTGCGCAGGACAAGTCCATCTGTAGACTCCTGCCTAAAGTAGCAGCCCATTCCTTAGATAATATCATTCCCCAAGTGTTAGGTATATCGACAACAACGACGTCCATTATGATGGGGAAATTAGGGTAGTCAGTAAGGTCTACTTGAAGACCTTCCATCAAGCAGTATACCTTGATCTCCTTTGACTCAAATTTACGAACGTCGGTATAAGGCCTTGTAACTTCCAGCCCCAATTCGTTCATAACGTTCAAACTCATCATATTGACAAATGACTCGGAATCAAGCATGCAATTGTGAAGATATAGGTCATCTATTAGCAAGGAAGTGAGAAAGAGTGTTTGCTCATTTTGCTCAAAATGACCAATTTGTAATAGTGTGGAAGTTTCTTCGAACGATAGCTAGTCATCTGGGATTTGTTTTGTCAAAGAAGGGATTTTCAACATTTCACGAATCCTTCTGACCTTTTGTAAGATATAGGCCATACTAGTGCTCAGGTTGGTCCTATCATTGCTAGGTTTTGGGAAATGTTGGGGTAGATTTCCAGCATACACCTTGGGATCTTCAAGATTTACCCTTGAGTCCTCACTTGTTTGGCCCAAGTATTCAATCCTAGGCTTCCTCATGTCTTGATTTTCTTGAATTTGATTTGGCGTGAACAAGGTAAATATGGAATCTACAAAATTAGATTTCTCATGAGTAGCCTTTGGGTGATAACGTTCAAAATGGGAGTCCTTGCATGATAAGGACTTAGGATCATCTTCTTGTCTTGCAACATTTTGTAGGTTCAAAGTATTAAGACAAATTTGTTCTTTCGGAGCATGAGATTTCATTGTTTGAGGAAGTCTCATAGAAAGAGGCTTTTGGGTTTGTGATAGTGACCTTCCTAACTGAGTGATTTCTTCAGAGGTACCTAGGTCCTTAGAGGGTTCATGTTGTTTTGAAAAATTCAAGGCATCTTTCATGTTGGAGAAACATGTGCTCCATTTCCTAGGGAAAGTATTGTTTTCTACCTCTAGAACCTCTGGGAGGTCATGCTCTAGTCCTCCCATGCTTTCCTTATTCAGCTGCCATATGTCATCATTGTTGAAAAAATTGACCTGATGGATGGAACTGGTGAACTTAAGATTCTCTTCAATCTAGCAGACAACATCTTGAGCTTCTTCTAGGCTTGTAGGTAACTGATCCTTGAGGGAAAATTGTAAGGTTCCTTCTAAGGAGTTAAGGTAATGTTGGAGAATAGCACTCTTTGGGAGAAAATTGGGCTGAAGTTTGCTAATGAGAGTGTTGAACCTATCATTGAATTCCCTAATGTCTTCGTTGGTTTGTTTGCAAACTTCGAGGTATTGAGAGTAAAAGGAGTCCATACTTTCCTTTTTACACCATCTGTCCTTGAAAGCTCGTTCAATATCTTCAGGGGTTTTGATGCTTCCATTTGGTAGACCATTAATCCAGCCTCTGGCACTCCCGGTGAGTGAGCTTGCAAAATCCTCATGAAGGTGTCAGGGTGTTCTTCTTCTGATTGGTGAAATTCATATCCCTCATAAAACTTATTCCAATGTGAGTTGCCATAAGATCCTACTTCTCCCGAGAATTTAGGTATCCAGGAATCAACCTCTTTGGGGAGATCATGTAATCCTCCTTGGGTGTTAGTTAAGTCCAAACGGCCAAAAAGTTCTTTGTGAGACCATTTAAGAGGATCTATGGGGGCTATAGGAACTATAGCAGAAGAAAGTGTGTAGTGACGTCCGCTACGGGTCCTCATTTGTGGAGTAGCCAGATAGTTTTCTTGAAACTACCAAAGGGATGAGGGGATCACCCTCGGGGATCACCCTAAAGTAATAAAAACTTTAGTCCTTTTAAATTCTTTGAGCTTGCATTGGTTAGCTTTGTGTGATTCTTTTCCAAGTGGCGACTCCATTGAACAAATCTATCAAGCATACTGCAAGGAGCAATCCTTGTTGGCTGCTTGAAATTCTTGGGGAAGAAGCACACATCGATATCCAATTCTTGTTCCAAACTTAACGAATTAACTTTTGTTTTCCTTCTTGTTTTTGCTTTGTTTGATGCTCTTGTTTGTCTGAAATAAACTTGGTCATTTGGCGACTCCACTTTAAAATAAATTGACAAAGTTTTCTTCAAGAAGGAACCCACGGTTTGGTCGCTGCATCCTTGAACTTGAAAAGTTTTTGGATGAAGTTAACATGTTTACACATGAATCGGATGATGACTTTATGGAAAGATGGAGGAGAGAGTACCTCCCAAATATGGACACAATCAATTCAGACACAGAAGAAGATACTCCACCAGATCCCATTAGGGAGCTTGAAGAAATAATTTTGAACATGCATTATGCCCATACTAAACAGCGTGAAGCCATGAATGAATAGCTTAAAGCCATGAACTTGCAACTAGATATCATGGAGGCTTGCTTAACAGAGGATGAAACTTATATTGAATATCCAAACCCCCATGAACTTGAGCTTGACAGTGGAAAATATGAGGAAGTTCATGAGGAAGTTCCGGATAAATGCATGGATGAGTCAGTCATTTATTTTGAGGAGATAAAGGAGCTTGAGTTGGAAAACGTTGAATATCTAGATGATTCAAGTCCCCACCCTCCTCCCGAGGAACCAGTCCTTTTGAACGCTGACTTTGAAAATCTTATGATGGTTCCTGTGATATGTTCTTCTTCAGTTTCTCAACCAAAGGATAAGTTAATGCAAGATCATGTGGAAATAGAAGGCAATTTCAGTTTATCAATGTCATATCATTATGAGAATTGGTTGGCCTCCCACCTTGACAGTCATGAGCAGCAAAGTATTTAGAGTTTACACGGCTTATCATATTCCAGTGTTTGGTTGAAAGGAGGAAGGAGCATAATTCTTGGATGGTTCTTCCTCACAAAAAGTTCCAAGTTGATCAAACTTGGGAAGGGGTCTTCTGTTAGTCATCCTGGACTAGGATGTTTCAGACACTTGTGGCATCAGTTCACCCATTGCATGGGTGGTTGTAACGTATCTCTAACCCTTCCTTGTATTTTAATTTTGTATTATTTCAATTTATTATATCAATATGTACTTCGAATTATTTCTTGTATCATAGATTCAATTTCATTTATTTTGTTGTACTTTAGATATTTCATTATGTAAATGTTGTTTATATCATTAATTTTGTTTATCATGTATGAATATGTACTAATGTTAATTTTTTGGTGTTCACATTGTGGGAGCACTATTTTTGTAGGTGCTGGATTCTCGTATGCTCTCCGTCTCAAAGTGAGAAGATCGAACACACGTCCCCATGTGGAGCCAGATGTTGACCGCCCATTTAGCAACGGTGGTCAACTCATATACCATGAAGATGCATCACCAGATGCAAATTTGATGAAGATAGTATTGGTTCTACTTGGTATCCGATGCCCCAACACAAAATTTTGTAAACGAAATTTCCGCACCCCTGCGTGGGTTAATAATGTAATAAGTCTGCATGGATCATAGTTAGGTCAGGTACCTTGGGTGTTTCCATTGGGGGAGTTCCTTTCACCGAGGGTTTTTTATCCTCAGG
>WSFP011388539.1:0-28432 GCA_009831015.1 Picea engelmannii | reverse complement strand
CATATATGTGATCCTGCTATTGTGAACTGGAGGTCTTCTACACTATTTGCCGAAGGTACAAGTCTACATCATGTGAATAAAGGAGTTGAATTCGAACACAATGAGACTCTATTTGATTATCGGTCATTGAGGTATACCGTTAACAAACGCGAGACAACCCATCGATAATGAAAGTAGGTGTCAAGGCATCAAGTACATTCCACAAGTGTGAATAGAGGTGTTGAGGTCGAACACTTGAAGAATCCATCAATCAGGGGACATTGATGTATTCCCAACTGTCGATGGAAGAAGAACCTGCCACTGATGACTGCAAGCCTCTAGGTACTCTTATGACTCTAGATCTCGATTCCAGAATAAATGAGCTGAGGTCGATGGAATGAGACCTGCTGAAAGGAGAGCATTAAGGCATCTCTCATCATTCAGCACGAGGTACAAAGCAATAACTTGATGATTAGGAAGAACTTGGATGAACATGATGTTCATGAACCAATGACCATGTGTGTCTCTCGTGTGCACCAGATGCAAGTAGTATACAAAAGAGACCCTCTGACTAACAACCAATGATGAAAATTGCCAAAAAAAGAGAGAAAACCACCAATAGGGTCTAATGGGATTCAAGACACTACGTGAATCCCAATGTGCGAACATATTTCTTGTCGTCGAACACAAGGGAAACCCCCTAGTCAGCGACCAATGGAGAGATGTCATTTGTTGGGTTCAAGGTAACCTACCAATAATAAAAGTAGGCCCAGGGTGCAAGGTAGGACAACAACTTCTTGTGATTTTGAGATTCGCTTGTAAGGGGATGGTCGACATGCATAGTCAAGAATTCTGAGGAATAGCTGACACGGGCTTAGACTCCCTTTGAACAAGAGCACGAGACGGATGGATAACCCAGGCAACATAGACTTAATATTGATCTTTGAAAAAAGTTGGTGACACAGGAGGCATCAACAAACTCTCCATAGGGACTGGAAGAATAACCAATCGGAGGAGTAAACTCTAAGTAATGAGCTCATCTTTTTAAGGTCATGCTAGACCCAAACCTTGGACGAATGGACTCAAGAATTTGTGCTTAGTTCAAAGGTGACACCACTGTTATCGATAGGAGATAATATTATTTTCCCACCCTTCTCTTTTGTTTTTTCATAGTGAATGAAATATTATGATATAACAGAGGAAACAATTGTTGCGAGTAAGCAACTGGTTCCAAGCAGTGGAACATACCTCTGCTCAATGCAAGGGAACGCATGCGGGACATCGACACTCGGGGGGATGTTTCCTCTTCGAGTAAAGTGTCTTACGCTGCAAAGGATATATTGAAGGTATTGCTTGGTTAATGATGAGAATTGTTGGGGAAAAAGGCTTATAACGAGAAATTGGGAGCCGACATTAGGCTCAACAATGCAAGCAGGTTAATGGGATGCAATCACGACTTAACTCGAAAAGTGTCATTTTTCGTAGATTTAGTCCCCTAGGCCCCAAAAAGTATAAAACAAATCCCAAGAGAACTCTTCTGGTCAATGGTGACTAGAGTATTCCTTTTTTGTGAAAGAGACAAGCTCACTCAACAATCTTTTCATGTTTAAGGAGTCTAAAAATAGCTTAACTAAGATTCCTGGATGTTGTTATGAGCAGCATATAACGGGAGAGTCCTGTAGGTAATGGCCAAAACCTAGATTGAGTAAGAAGAATGAAGTTCAAACGCAATGTCATGGTGAGACTAAACAGGACTCCTGAGCCTAATAGAAAACTTACAGCATGGGCGTCAAAATGCAAAGGGGGTTTAAGCTAGGATGCCCATGGAAGGTAGGCTCTACCATGTGAATTGCAACACTTCTAAACAACAAAGGAGGTTCTTTGCCGCAACTCAGTGGTGTTGATCCTAAGGAAAAATGATACAAGAAACGAATAATGCAAAAATGCATGGAGGGGAAAATCTAACCTATATGCGAGTTTCGAGATCATGACCTGTCAGAACTGATCGACATAGAGAATTGTGCCAAAGAAAATGTCTCCAAAGTCCTGTATATAAGACCAAAAAAACTTACCCCAAAGTTAATAAGTCCAATATAGAAACCTCTGATAAAACATGCGTTAAAGGATACAAAACTTGAAAATAAGAAAACTAAAAGTACAATATGTACAGAGGACCGCACAACCTTGCGGATTATGCATAGTAGTTCCCTAATTAGAGCCCATTGCTAGGCCTAGGCCAAGGGCTTATTTGGTAATCAAATTGTAAAGTTTCCAGTTCAAGCAGAGGTTGAAAATACAAAATCATAGCTTCAAGGATAGCCTCATCTGAAGGCAACTCGACATCCATGAAATTGGGGCTCGACAACTCACAAATACCAAGGCTCGAGGTCTCACAGATAACAAGATCAGACTCAAGAGGAAACACCAAATTACTTGGGCCCATGGGGGGAGGCCAGGGCTTTCGTGCAGGTCTTCTGTCAAAAGGAAGCAACGCACTGGTAGCCGACACAAGCTTGTGAGAACCCAAAACTTGCCAAGTCGAGGAGGATGAAGTACTTGCAGACAATCCTTCATCTACAATACATCGACGAACGATTATTTTATTAACTCCAACCATTATCTCGAAGGGTGTAGAAGAAGGAAGGTAAAGCTCAAGATCATTCCAGTCAAAGGAAACTATCCTAGGACTTGGAGGGAGCGTACTTGGAGAGAGTGGGATGACCCCTTGTTCAAAAGATACTGAATTGGAAATGCTAAGGACATGGTCGAAAGAAGCATCACTCCCCAAAATAAGAGTAGGATTGGCCGAAGATTGCATCGATGATGTCACTTCCTTAGACTTATCACTCTCCAAGAGAAGAGTGGGATCGGCCAAAGATTGCATCGACACAACCACTTCCCCAACCACTGGTTGAATAGGATGTGAGACAACATGGTCAACAGATGCATCACCCCCCAAAACAAGAGTGGTGTCGGCCAAAGATTGCATCAGCATGACCACTTCATCAACCAAAGATTGATTAGATTGTTGGGCAACTGAAGAGGACTCGGAACTAGAAGGGCCATCAGACAAGGACCATGTTTCTCGTACCATGACAATAGTGTTGATTTTTCAATAAGCAAGGCTTAAGCATGAATTTCATTCCATTTTAGCATTTTACTTAAACCATAAACAATTTGTTGCAACAACCAAGATCACAAGAAGAAACACCATGCACAAGTACACAAAAAGTATCATGGGAAACCCTTCTCAACAAGGGAAGAAAACCCAACCAATCCTTTGTTATATTCTTCAAGAGAAAGACCTCCACCGCCATAAACACCTTGCACACTAAAGGGTTCTCACAAACCTTAGAAACCTAGCACCCAAGAGAGGTGCACACTTTTTCCCAAGAACAAGTGTTTGCTGAAATTTCCAATCTCACACTTGTGATATGATTCCTCAATGGGGAATTTACCTTTACTTATATTAGACTAAACCTATCAACAATGGTGTCTATTGACACAACATGGCCAACCCCAATAACTCACAATATAATTAATAATTAACATATTAATTATCTTTTACATTAAGGCAGGGTCGACTTGTACCCTTTGCATTACAAATAGGGTTATAGGTAAGTTTGACTATTGAACAATATAGCAAGGGATTTCATACACCCACTAGTGCTCAGCCACTTGGGGCACATCCATCTATGCTCAGCCACAGGGATGTCCACATCTCTATCTCACTGTGTCTCACAGGAGAACCACACTCACTAGTGCTCAACCACTATGATCACATTCACCTGTGCTCATCCACAGGAATGTCCAACTCAACAGATCTTCTTTCTCACTGCATTACATAGATGATTCATCTGGAGTTCATCATCTCAACTCTCTGCTCAGAGGAGGCTAATACATCGTTTCATCTCTGTCTCAGAACGACGCACCTAGTTCATGGGATTTCACACGTTCACCTGTGCTCATCCATAGGCACATCCAACTCAATAGATCTTTTTCTCACTGTGTTACATAGGAGAATCATCTGGAGTATCATCTCAACTCTCTGCAAGGAGGAGGCCAGCACAACGTTCCAGTTCTATCTCAGATAGGAACCACACACCCAACTCAGGGGCTCTCTCTCAGGTCTGTGTCCTGGAGGATGTCTCACACAACTGTAATCATCAACACTCCCTCTCAGCTAGGGAGGCATTCTCCATCAAGCCAAGTCTCGCATGAAAGTACTCAAACTTTGTCTTGGTTGTAGTCATCAACACTCCCTCTTAGCTAGAGAGGTATTCTTCACCAAGCCGGTTTGGTGAAGATGTTTGCAATATGCTCATGTGTAGGAAGGTACTGCACATGTACTGCTTTCCTCTGCATCATGTCTATGAAAAATGATATTTTATCTCAATGTGTTTCGATCTATCATGAAACACAGGGTTCTCAAAGAGCTTCACACAGCTCTGGTTATAATCATAGAATCCATCTCGTGATCAAGTAAATCTGTCAAAATCTTGTGAAGCCACACTGCTTCGCACACTCAATGCTATATACTCTGCTTCTATGGTACTCAAGGCCACAGAGCTTTGTTTCCTTCTGCACCAGGAAACCATGGAAAACTTCACAGTAAAACAACAACCAGATGTGCTCTTCCGGTCCACTGTACTTTTTGTCCATTATGCATATCCCTACAAACTCAAGTCTATACTGGAGGCATATCTCAGGCCATATCTAACTGTGCCTCGTAGATATCTCAATACATGTTTTGTTGTTTTCTAGTGAGTCTGTCTCGGCTAACTCATGAATTGGATAAGTACATTCTCTGCATAGCATATATCGAGTCTGGGTTTAACCAGATACATCAATGATCCAATTAGTTGTGGAACAAACTCGTCTTAATCATCATCATTTCAAATTCATCATCATGGATTTTCATTTAGTCACACTGAACTTATTTAATATCCCCACTGTATATTTTCCTTGACTTAGGAAAAGTCTCATTGGCCCTCTTGTCATACTTCTTGTCCCAAGAAGTAGTGCATCATACCCAGATCCTTTATCTCGAAATCAGAAGTCAAATATTGCTTGTATCCAACAACTCAACTTCTGTATCAAGTGTCTCATCATAGACAACTCCCTTTGTTTGTGGGAATCCTTTGGCAACAGATCTCGATTTGTATTTCTCGACACTTCCATCATCTACATGCTTGAGTTTATAGATCTACTTGGAATTCAGCATAGACTTCCCTACTGGTCTCGAAACAATGTCTCATACATCATTCTTTAAGATATATTGGTATTCTTTTGTTATGGCATCTTGCCATACCTGTTCTCCTGTTGCTTCTCCAAGACAGGGAGCCTCAAAATCAATAAAGTGACTCATGGTTGAAGGGTAGCTCGAAAGTCTCTTTTGCTTTCTCGGGATGTCCCTTGAGGGACTTGTATGTTCCTCTGCCTTCTGTAGATTTTTGGCGGGCCTAGGCATGCCCTTTATGCCTTACTGCAATATCTCTGGGCATATCAACTGGAGCAACTGGATCAGCTGGAATGATGTTTGTCTCCCTCTGAACTGCTGAAGGGGGAGAAGGTATTGTCTCTTCCTTCTTTTCATTTTGTTTTGACTCCCTATGAGTCAAGTAACTCTCTCTGAAGTCTGAAGGATGGATGTCTTATTTTACTTGCTTGCTAGATCTTTTATGTCTTCTTGACTAGCATAATAATCAATCAATAAGGTTTGGACTTCCATACCAAGGATAATGGTCCAATTCATGAGGGCTCTCACACTAGAGATAATACTCTTCACTTATTAAGAATGCAATCAACTATAAATTTAATGATCAAACAATTTACCTGGATGGGAATGCTTGCGAGGAAAAAGTGATATGATACAAATATTCCATGTGAGGATATCTATTGCCCCATGATGAAGGACTCCATGCGGGGGGTTGTCCAAATTAGAGAATGGGTTCCACCCTGATGTAATATCATAGGTTGGAGGAGGATTTGCAATAAAAGAAGCATTCGTGGGAAAAGGCATTGTGGACGATGGATAGATGGACGAGATATATGAAGTTGGAACACCGCCCATATGTGCATTCCACCCTTGAAAATTATAGCTAGGATTGGGTCTGGAGGAAGAAGGATTCCAACCCACCATCATAGGAAATGAACAAGGGATATGCTCCCCAACAATCAGGAAAGGATTACAAGGAGGCAATGTGCCCTCCGACCCAAAACTAGCGTTGATGTTGGGTGTCGGAAAGGAGGATGACATGTACGAAGTCATATTCAACATATCAAAAGAGAAAGGATTAGAGGCCAGAGGCATCGACTGAGTACTATAACAAGGCTTCCCCATCAAAAAGGTTCCAGGGGGAACGAATATCGATGACGACGAAGTCATACCATTCAAAAATATAAAAGGATAAGTCCCCATGGACTGAGATGAGCTCATGGATTGGGTAGCGCTAATTGAGGGAGTCATGGGGGCTCCACCAACCATAACAGAGGTTGGAGTCGAAACAATACTCAGAATAGGATGATCATGAGCCTAAGCGGTGGAGATGTTCATACCATGCTTATTAATTCTACGCCTTTTAAGAGGTGGCTTAGTATCAAACCAAATTGTGGTAATTGATTCAAGAGACGACACAGTCGACAAGGAGGCTAGTCTCACTCCACGATGACTCAAAACTCGTCACGCAAAGAAAAATCCTAAGGCCAACTAACATACAAAGAGTACACTCCTAAATAAAATTAGAAGCCAATGCATGCAAACAAGAGGAGATGGTTGAAAGGGACCTCCCGAACTAAAGAAGGTATGTCTCTACCAGGAGGGGATGAGACTCCCGAACAATAGAGTGGAGGTAACATAATCAGTTATAAGGACCCTCGTGGGCTTCATGACGCAGTCGGTCAGATTCCTCTGGAGAGAAATCCTCCATAAAGTTTGTGTGTTGTCCAATCCTTATCTGACTCAAGATACCTGTAGAATAACCCCTACAAGCAACCTATGTGGATACCTAGGTCAAGAAACTAAAGTCACCATGGCATAGCCAATGCTCGAGCGAACAGTAGCAGGTTTGGTCTGTTAAATTTAGAGAATCTATTAAGTTCTTTTCAATTTACTATACAATAATAGCATAAGCAGGATCACTGAGAGAAACACAATCACAAGGTACACAACATTTTATCCTGGGAAACCCTCACGGGGGAGAAAACCTAGCAAAAACTTCCTTAATATATATTGCCAATACAATGCCAAGATAAAAGACCAAACCACTAGAGAATATCCAAGAATTAGCAATGCGCCTCTCTCTCTTTCTTGCAACTGCAACTACCTCCAAACTTGCGTACTAGATGAGTGACTTGAGTGAGTGAATGAATGAGGCGCCTTCATCTCTTATTTATACTAGCTGAGGGGTACTAGGGTTATGTCTCTTCACCAAGCAGGGCCAACTTCTTCAACTAGTGGTTAAAACCACTTTAATTATCCCTAGGGGCTGACTTCTCAAATACCACCATTTAATTAGGGTTTCACCAATCCACAAAAGGGAATTTGTTCATACATAAGTCCTGGCATGATCAATCCACAAAACAGGATTTGATCTACATGATAATAACTCAATAATTAGAATATTCTTCATAGTTACAATATTTCAACACTCCCCCATAACAAGAAGGGTATTCTACAACATCATCACATGAGAGAGAGGGCATCAACATCATCAGTATCTGGAACATTGAATGGCATATCTATAAATCATCAGAAGTTTTTCTCATCATCAATAACATCATTGTTCACAACACAGAGCTGGAGTAGCATCATCATCATCTGCATCAACATCAATTAGCATAACGCTAAAACAAAAACATCAACAACCCCATCATTAGTAGCATGTGGTTAGTACAACATCATCAACAATAACACGAGGCTGATACAACATCATCAACAACAACACGACGCAGATACATCATCAACAACAACAACACGAGGATGAAACAACAACATCATCAACACAAGGATGAGATAACAACATCATCATCATATAGCAACAGAATGAGGTAGGTGCAACAACAACATTTTGTGGTACTTTGATAGACCATCCTTACCGGACCTTCGGGATCTGCCTAGGAATCATAAGATTCCCTAGGATGTAAAATCCTAATGGAGCTACCACGTGGTACTCTCACAGACCGTCCTTACCGGACCTCCATGATCTTCCCAGGAATCATAAGATTCCCTAGGATTATAAAATTCTAACGGAGCTACCACTACTAACCACAATTGACATATACATGCACATGTACTCTGACAGACCGTCCTTATCGGGCCTTCGGGATCTGCCCAGGGATGATCAATCCCCTAGGATATAAAATCCTAATGGAGCTACCCGCTTTTGGTCAGGATACCATAGTATCATCAACATCACTCCCCCTTTCGAGGGAGGTCCTTTCGGACTATACCAAGCTTGTCTCGGAAGTGCTCAAAATTCACATGAGACAGAGGCTTGGTCAACACATCTGCAACCTGCTCATCTGTGCCAACATATTGGAGCTTTATAGCTCCCCTCTGCACCATATCATGAATGTAGTGATACTAGATTTCTATGTGCTTCGACTTATCATGGAACACTGGGTTCTCCGTCATCTTTATGCAACTTTGGTTATCACATAGAATCACGGTGGTTTCCATCTCCAGATCAAATAGACCTGTCAACAACTTTCGAAGTAATATGGCTTCAAAACTGGTGGAACATGTAGCAATGTATTTTGCTTCTTCTGTGCTGAGAGAAATATTGGATTTCTTCCTACACTGCCATGAAGTCATGGCTAACCCCAGATTGAAACAACATCCTGAAGTGCTCTTTCTATCAGAAACACTTCCAGCCCAATCTGAATCTATATAACCAATCAGTCTGAAGTCATGATCTCCAGTATAATAGAGACCAAAGTCCAATGTACCCTTAAGGTATCTCATCACATGCTTTGTAGCTACAAGGTGAACACGTCTGGGCTCTACCAAATATTGACTCAAGGTGTTCAGAGAAAAGCATATATCGGGCCTGGTATTTGTCATATACATCAACGAACCAATAATATGTCTGTACAACGCAACATCAACCAATTCTAACGAAGTATCAACCAGGGGCTTAAAATTTGTTTCCATGGGTGTGTTCATGGATTTACATTCCAACATGTCAAACCTCTTTAGTATTTCAACTGCATACTTCCCTTGGTTAAGGAAGATCTTCTCTGGGCTCTGGGAAACTTCAAGACCTAAGAAGTAATGCATCAGGACTAGGTCTTTCATCTCAAATTCTGCAATGAGCTTCTTATTATATTCATTGATGAGTTTTTCTTCTCTAGTTAAGAATAAGTCATCCACATACAACAATAATATAATTGGCTCATCATTCATAACCTTGAAGTAAATGCTAGAATCAAATTTACTCTTGGTAAACCCCAAGCTCGTCAGAAAACTGTCAATTATGCCATACCAAGCTCTAGGAGCTTGCTTCAACCTGTACATAGCCTTCTTCAACTTGCAGACATGAGTTTTTCTATCTTCAACTTCAAACCCTTGTTGTTGTTCTATATACACTTATTCTTCAATAACACCATTTAAGAAGGTTGTTTTCACATCCATCTGGTGTAACTTCCACTTCGTCTTGGTTGCAAGAGCTATAATTATTCTGATAGAAGTGTATCTGGCTACATGAGGAAACATCTCTTCATAATCAATGACTTCCTTTTGAGAAAATCCACGAGTTACAAACATTTCTTTATGTTTTTCAATACTTCCATATGCAACATGTTTTATCTTGTATAACCATTTGGAAGATACCACATCTTTGTTCTTCGGTCTAGGAACTATTTCCCATACATCATTCTTTATAATGGATTGGTATTCTTTTGTCATGGCATCCACCCATTCTTTCTTCTGAATCGCTTCTTCAAAGCAAGTAGGTTCCTTTTCTATGAGATCACACATCAAAGCCATATAATTGGAGAATGGATTAGGTTTCTTGATTTCTCTCATGGTTCCTTTTAGGGAACCATACTTCTCTCTATCTTGAATGAGTTCCCTTGCCCAAGTTGGCTTTCTCTTGTGAGAGATCGTCATTTGGGGAGGTTCTTGAGATTCTATCATATCATGATATTCTTGAATTTCATCGTCAAGGGTAAGTGTAACTTCCCTCACTGGTTCTACAACTCTGGGAGCTACAAGTTCTTCTTCATATACTTCTTCAAGTTGGCATCTCCTTGATTCCTTGAGTGTTGCATCTTCATCAAAGGTTACATTTCTGCTGATCTCAATATGATAGTAACCTGGTATGTAAATTCTGAAAGCCTTAGAGACCTCACAGTATCCAACAAATATTCCCTTCTTTCTTGAAGGGTCCAACTTGGTTCTCCTTTCTTTCATAATGTGTAGAAACATTGAACATCCAAATATATTGAGATGGATTACTTTTGGCTTCTTTTCGGAGAACATTTCTTCGGGGGTTTTAAATACAAGTGCACCATGGGATAATTTGTTTTGAACATACATTGTTGTTCTTGATGCTTCATCCCATAAGTGCATTGGAAGATCTTGATCGTGGATCATGGTCTTCATTGCTTCCATTATTGTGCTATTCTTTCTTTTTGCTACACCATTTTGTTGGGGATTATAGGGAGTGGTGAGCTTCCTCTTGATCTCGGCATCTCTACAAAATCTTACAAATTATTTTGACATGTATTATCCTCCATTATCCAACCTGAGTATCTTGATTTTTCTTTCTGAGAGGTTTTCTATCAAGGCTTTGAATTCCTTTAATTTTTCAAACACTTCATCTTTTGATTTCTAGAAGTAAACCCAAGTCTTGCGAGAATAATCATCAATAAATGACACATAGTATACATACCCACTAAGAGAGGTTGATGGCATTGGACCACATTCATATGAGTGGATGAGATCCAAGATTCCTTCTACTTTACTATATCTCTTTGGGAAAGGATTCTTTATGTTATTTCCTTGTGCACATCCCTTGCACACACCTTCATGATCAAACTTGAATTCTGGTAGACCTGTAACTACCTTTCTTACATATGGTAAGGCTTTGTAGTTGATGTGAGCTAGTCTTATATGCCGAAGTTCACATGGACTCTCAGTGGAGTGAGTCAAGGCTACATCCGAGTGACCTTTTAACTTATACATGCCTCCTTCTTCTGTTCCAATGACAATTGCATCTTCTATGGTTTTTCCTTTAGGCCACATAAGAACTTCACCATCTATGAATGCAACCCTGAAACCTTTATTATCTAAAGGTGAGATAGAAAGTAAGTTCTTTTTCAAACCTGGTACATATACTACATCCTTCATCTTCTTTGGGGTCCTTGAATTTAGTTTGTAAGTGGATTCTCCCACTCCTTTGATAGGTTACCGGTAATCATCTTCGAATGTAACTTTTTGGGGAAAGTTCTTTTTTATAACACTAGAGAGAATGCCTCTCTAACCTGTGATTTGTTTAGAGGCACCACTGTCTATTAGCCAAGTATCTTCTCCAGGTGACAGAGATCCCGAGAGGGCAAAAAATAAGACATAGTCTTCAATCGCTTCTTTAGTCAACTTCGTGGGTGGATCATCATCTTCAACTGCATGGGCATGATGTATTTTTTTATTTTTCTTCTTGTATTCTTCTCTTCTCGCTGGACAATTGATGTAGGAGCATCGTTAGCAAACACACGTGGAGAGACAACTCAACGCCTTAGTGTGCCTTTGAATCATTCAGAATCTTAAACATTGGCGTTTCCTGCAAATCTTTCTTTTTGAAATGATAAAAAACTAAAGAAGATCAAACGCGTAGGAGCTGAATGATCATGAGTGATCTGGGAGTTTCACTCCTAGTCTTGAATATAACGGAACTTAGGTAGCAGTTAAGATTTTTTTTTGAGAAGACGAGTAGTCCGAGGGAACCCTAAGAACCCTCAGAGATAAATAGAAGTGTGGTATGCTCGAATGAGGCTACTGCAAGTTAGTAGGAGATTGTTTTGATTTAGTTGTTGCTGAGTTTTTAGTTGTTGTTTTATCATAACTGTAGCCATTTACTTTTGAATGAATATAAAAGAGGAAAATTGATCCAATGCATGGTATTGCTACTGTTTACAATTCCCTGTTATTTTGTTTTCATGAATGAATGAGTTATGTTGTTGAGTATATGAAACTGTGAAGTGTTTAGATAAGTTTCGATTGTTTTCTCCGTTGATTTCATGTAAGGTGTGCATACAATCCACAAAGAGTGCGTTGACAGAGTCTATTTCGACTCAGAAGCTCAGAAGAGATAGCGTGAAACTTTCCTTTTGCAAGGGGTGCAAAGTGACTGCTGCAAGGTGTGCACATTCATCCACAAGAACTTAAGTCTTGCGTGAGAATTAGCTGCAAGGAGTGACAGAGTCTGTTTCGATTCGTAAGCTCAGAAGAGATGGCGTGAACTTTCCATTTGCAAGGAGTGCAAAGGGATTGCTGCAAGGTGTGCATAGTCACCCGCAAGAAGCTAAGTCTTGCGTAAGAATCTGTTGCAGGGAGTGCACATATCCAAAATTCGATTAAGTGTCGAAGCAACCCTTTAAGGATTCAAAGGAGCAGAGAGAGAGAAATCTCAAGAGAGATAGCGAGAGAAATATTCAAAAGGAGTGAAGATCGGAAGGTTTCATGAGTCACCGGATAAGATCCATCCAGGAGGGAGCAGGATCATTCCAGATTGTTGGATTTGGGAAAGGCGCACGAGTTTTAATTCTCTGTGTGTGCATAGGAGCGAGTATTCGCTGAAGTCCTGAAGAGGCCAGGGACCGTCCATCATCTAGAGGGACATGTGGCGGAAGATCCCTAACTCCGGAGCGAAATCACTTCGGAATTTTTATGGATAAGGAGAAAGCGAAATTGATGAAGAGCCGAAAGCTGAAGTAGATCTAGAATGTTGGTTTCCAGGAGCTACATGTCGACAGATATGAGATTCCGAGAAATTTCACTTCAGAGGATTCCAAGTGCAGAGTTCGACAAACTACCGAATTCCAGAAGGCCAAAGCAGATCTAGGTCGTTGGTCACCAGGAAATACGTGTCGACAGATTTGAGATTTCGGGAAATCTCACTTCGGAGGATTCCAAGTGCGGAGTTTGACAAACTCTCGAAGTCCCAAAGGTCGAAGTGGATCGCAACCATCTGTTGAGGAGGACACGCGGCAAGAATCCGTCGTCTTCGGGTGAAAGTACTCCAGGAGAAAGAGAAGACTGAGAGTTGAAACTCCCGAAGTCCGAAGAGCCGAAGCGAACCATAGTCGTCGATCTGTGAGGGACATGTGTCGACAGATCATCGTCTCCAGGTGAAAGCACTCTGGGAAAAAGCATAGATGGAGAGTTGAAACTTCCAAAGACCAAAGAGCGAAGTGACCCATAGTCGTCGATTTGTGAGGGACACGCGTCGACATATTATCGTCTTCGGGTGAAAGCACTCTAGGAGGAAGCGAAGACTGAGGGTTGAAACTCCCGAAGCCTGAAGAGTGAAGTGAATCACAACCATTGATATATTAGGGACACGCGTCGACAGGCCGTCGGTTTCGGGTGGAAGTCCTGCGGATGGAGAAAGATTTGAGAGTTGAAACTCCCGAAGCCCGAAAGGAAAAATCAATCGTAGCCATCGATTTGGAAGGAGGGCATGTGTCGCTAGATCGTGGAGATCTGGTAGTGTGTGGGAAAGGGGGAAGAGGGTCATTGACTGATAGCTGACCAAGGCTGAAAGATGATAGACCTCAGTCATCGATCAAGAAGCAACTCCCGATATCCCAAGATCGACGATCGTGCTTAGTTGTGGGGGCAGAAAGTGCTTGCGTTTTAAAAATCTTGGAGCGGACCGCAATCGAAACCAGGGTATTGCCAAAAGGACGCGTGGCAGCTGCTAGTGAATTGCGGGGAGAAAGTCGGTGTGGTCTCAAACCACTCTAGGCCGCCCCAAAATCATGTGTTTATGTGAGGACATAGCATGAGGTCACATACAGGAAATGGCTAATGGAAGAGGAGCTAGCGCCTGGACCCTGATAGTTCAGTTGCACGAAGGGAGAGGTTTAGGGTGTCATAGAACCTGCACCAAAATATTGAAAAGGGCCTGTGTTTAATCACAAGGGAGACCATTTAGGTTTCAGAGAGCCGATTCGGCTCTGAGAATCGAAGACCCTTGACTGGGAGGTTGCACAACCCCGAGCGATAATAGGGGGGTCTACATCAAGTGGTATCAGAGCGTGATATTTTTTTCAGGTAGCGAAAAAGAGCTCGAAGGTGTACTCTGTGTGTGAGAGACAGTCAACACAATGCCACCGAGGAGACGTGTGGAGCCACCTTTAGCCAATCGTGCTATAGAAAGAGAAATGAGATAGCTTCGTGCAAGATTAGAGGCAATGGAGGCAACGCAGAGGAGGGCACCTGATGCTGGGGACATCAATGATGCAAAGAATGAAGCAAAAGTCGAATAAGCTACAGGGGAAAATGTTTCCGAGGAACGATTGCTGAGAGCGGTTGTTAAATTGGGAGGTAGAGAAAAGATAGAGATCCTAATGTATGAAGGAAACTTGGATGTTGAAGAATCGTTGGATTGGATAAGATCCATGGAAAAATATTTCGACTATGAAGATGTCGATGAAGAGAAAAATGTGAGACATGTTGTCACCAGGCTAAAGGGACATGCAACACTGTGGTGGGATGAATTGCAGGCCGAGAGGAGAAGCAAAGGAAAACAAAAGATAAAGAATTGGGACAGAATGGTAGCCAAGATGAAGGCTAAATTCATGCCCAAAGATTATCAGATAAATCTATTCAGGAAGTTGCAGAACCTGAGACATAAGGATATGATAGTGAAAGAGTACACGGAGGAGTTCTACAAGCTGAATATCAAGACTGGACAACGAGAGAAGGATGAAGAAAAGGTTTCTAGATATATAAATGGCTTGAGATATGAAATCTAGGATGAGATCAACATGATGTCAGTGAGGACAGTAGAGGATGCTTACCAGATTGCTTTGAAGGCAGAAGAGAATTTGACCAGGAAACAGAGTCAATGAAACAGAGGTCGAAGCCCAAGAAAAGGCAAGGGAGTTGTCCATGATAAGACACATAAATCCAAAAGCGAGACTGAGAAACCACACAGTCACTCAGAAAGAGGAGGAAGTTCCCGAGGAAGACAAGGTGGTGGAAGAAGTTCTTCTAGAGGAAGAGGAAGAAGCAGAGGAGGAGAAGTAAGGTGTTATGCCTGTGGAAAGACAAGACACATGTCTTGGGAATGTCCCTAGAAAAAGAAAGAAGGAGGAGGTGAAGCTCACATTTTAGAAGCATAGAAAAGGAATGTTGAAGCAGAAGGTGCAGAGGATGGAACATACCTGATGTTGATAAAGGTTCTCTTAAAACCAGATCCAGAAATTGAAAAGCCAATACAAAGGAACAATCTATTCAGGACAGCTTGCAAGACTAAAGACATTGTATGCAAGGTGATAATTGACAGTGGGAGCACTGATAACTTAGTATCCACATAGATGGTGGAGAAATTGGAGCTGAAGACAACTGCACATTTGAAGCCATATAAAGTCTCATGGTTGCAGAAAGGATACCAGGTAATGGTCACTAAACAATTCCTCATTGAATTTAAGATAGGAGGATATAGAGATGAAATTATGTGTGATGTAATTCCCATGGATGTATGTCATGTTTTGTTGGGAATACCATGGAAGTTTGACAGAAATTTCATTCATGATGGGAGAAAAAATACTTACACCTTGGAGAAGAATGGTGGGCAACACATGTTGTTGCCAATAGAGGAGAAGAAAGAAAAAGAGGACGCCAACACAAGCATACTTCTCATGAGTGGGAAGGAACTCCTAAGTGAAGTCAAGAGGGGACAGGAGATGCAATTTGTTGTGGTGAGGAAACCCAGAGTTGTCCTTACAAGTACTTCGATGGATGATTTGCTTGAAGAATTTCAAGAGTTGTTGGATAATTTTGTTGACATAGTAGTGGATGAGTTTTCTAACTCATTGCCACCCATCAAAAGTATCAACCATCATATTGATTTGATACCATGAGAAAGCCTGCCAAACAAAGTAGCATACAGATTGACACCTCAAGAGAATGAAGAGGTAAAGAACCAAGTCCATGATTTGTTAGACAAGGGTTTGGTTAGAGAGAGATTGAGTCCATGCGCAGTACCAACTGTGTTGAGACCAAAGAAGGATGGAGGATGGAGAATGTGTACAGACTTGAGAGCCATTAGCAAGATCACCATCAGGTATAGATTTTCTTTGCCAAGAATGGATGACTTAATGGATTGTTTAAGTGGAGCAAATTTTTTTTCTAAGATAGATTTGAAAAGTGGATATCACCAGATAAGGATGAGAGAAGGTGATGAGTGGAAAACAACCTTTAAGAAAAATGAAGGGTTGTATGAGTGGCGTTTTATGCCATTTGGCTTAACAAATGCCCCAAGTACTTTTATGAGGCTGATGAATGAAATAATGAAAGATTTCATTGGCAAGTTTGTGGTTGCATATCTGGATGATATACTGGTCTTTAGCAAGACTAAAGAGGAGCATTTGAGACATCTGACATTAGTGATGAGCATACTACAACAATAAAAGCTGTTGATAAATCTGAAGAAGTCCTCTTTTATGAAGACAAAACTCATTTACTTGAGTTTTGTGATCTCTTCAAATGAATTGAAGATGGATCAAGAGAAGGTGAAAGCAATCAAAGAATGGCCATCACCAATGAGTATGTTTGAAGTAAGAAGCTTCCATGGATTAGCGAGTTTCTATAGGAAGTTCATTAGAGATTTCAGTGGAATTTGTGCACCAATGATGGATATAGTGAAGAAGAGGCACAAGTATTTTAAATGGATAGAGGAGGCCGAGAGGAGCTTCAATATATTGAAGGAGAATATAACAGAACGACCAATTTTGGTCTTATGAAATTTTGGAAAGACATTTCAAGTGAGATGTGATGCAAGTGGGGTTGTAATTGGAGCAGTGTTGATCCAGGATAATAAACCAGTCACATATTTAAGTGAGAAGCTGAATGAGACTAAGAGAAAGTACTCCACATATGATAAGGAATTTTATGCCATAATTCAAGCCTTGAAGAAATGGAGGCACTACCTTGTTCCAAAGGAATTTGTCTTGTATAGCGATAACCAGGATTTACAATTCATAACCAGACAGGAAAAATTTAATCAGAGACATGCAAAGTGGATTGAGTTTATGCATAATTTTACTTTTGTCATAAAACAGATTTCTGGAAATGCTAACAAAGTTGTTGATGCATTAAGCATGAGATGTTTGATTCTGGAGGAGTTTCAGGTGAAGACCTTAGGGTTTGAACACCTTAAGGAAATGTATAGTGATGATCCAAACTTCAAGGAAGCATCCGAAGCATGTGCAAATCATGTGTTGAGAGACAAGATCCAGTGGACAAAGTATATGGTTCAAGAGGGATTGTTGTTCAAGGGAAATCAGTTGTGCATACCAAAATGCTCAATGAGGAATAATCTTTTGAAGGCAAATCATAGTGGAGGATTGGATGGAAATTTCGGCCATGATAAAACATTTGCACAGATGAGCAGTTCATACTATTGGCCAGGTATGAGAACAAAAGTGATAAAGTTTGTGAACAGATGTAGAATCTGCCAACATGCAAAAGGTAAAAGACAAAACACTAGATTGTATCAACCATTGCCAATACCAGAGAGGCCTTGGGATGAAATAAGCATGGATTTTGTGTTGGGACTGCCAATAACACAAAGAGGATGTGATTTCATATTTGTGGTGGTGGATAGATTTTCAAAGATGGCACACTTTATCCCATGCCATAAAACTAGTGATGCAAGACATGTTGCAAATTTATTTTTCAAGGAAGTTGTTTGTCTTCATGGATTACCCAAAAGTATTGTCTCAGAAAGAGATACCAAATTCATTGGTCATTTCTGGAGAACACTGTGGAAGAAGTTGGGGAAATATTTTTCCTCTAGCTCAGCATACCACCCTCAGACAGATGGACAGACCAAGGTGGTGAATAGAAGTTTGGGAAACTTATTGAGGAGTCTGGTCATTGAGCATCATAGTCAATGGGATCAGATTCTGCCACAAGCAGAATTTGCATACAATGACTCACCAAATAGGAGCACTGGAAAGAGCCCATTCCAAATACTGTATGGAATGCAACCAAGAGGAGTATATGAGTTGAGAGACTTGGAATAGAGTGAGATCAGAAGATTTTGCTGCAGAAATACAGAAGCTCCATAACCAGATCAGAGAGCAGTTGCAGAACTCTAGCCAAGAGTACAAGCACATAGTTGATCAACATCGCAGAGAGCTTCAATTTGAAGTAGGAGACCAGGTTCTTGCACATCTCAAGAAAGAAAGGTTCCCAAGGGGAACATATAACAAGTTGAAGAAAGAAGATAGGACCATGTAAAATATTAAGGAAATTTGATGCAAATGCCTATGAGATTGAACTACCAGATGATGTGGGAATATCACCCATATTCAACATATCAGACCTGTATCCTTACAGGGAATATGACACATAGAGATCAGAAGATCAAAAATAGATTCAATGGGAAAAGCAAATTCCTATAGCAGAAAAGACACAGATGGAGAAGATCATTGATCAAAGGGTTGGCAAGAAGACTAGAAGGAAGACCTATTTTGAATATTTGGTCAAGTGGAAGGGACACCCGATAGAATATGGCAGTTGGGAAAATGAAACTGATATCCAAAAGCATGGAAAGTCAGTGCAGGAGCTCATGGACAAGAGTCCATGAATTTTTGGACAGGGGAGTATGATGAAGGAGCATCTTCAACAAGCTCACATGGAGAGACAACTCAACGCCTTAGTGCACCTTTGAATCATTCATAATCTTAAACGCTGGCGTTTCCTGCAAAGCTTTCTTTTTTAAATGATCGAAAACTGAAGAAGATCAAACGCCTTGGAGATGAATGATCATGAGTGATTTAGGAGTTTCACTCCTAGTATTGAATGTAACAGAACTTAGGTAGCAGTTAGGTTTTTTTTTCGAGAAGATGAGCAGTTGAAGGGAACCCTAAGAACCCTCGGAGATAAATAGAAGTGTGGTATGACCGAATGAGTCTACTGCAAGTTAGTAGGAGATTGTTGTGATTTAGTTGTGCTTATTTTTAAGTTGTTGTTTTATCATAGTTGTAGCCATTTACTTTTGAATGAATATAACAGTGGAAAATTGATTCAATGCATGGTGTTGCTACTGTTTACAATTCCCTATTATTTTGTTTTCATGAATGAATGAGTTATGTTGTTGAGTATATGAAACTTTGAAGTGTTTAGATAATTTTCGATTGTTCTCTCCATTGATTTCATGCAAGGTGTGCATACAGTCCGCAAGAAGTGCATTGACAGACTCTGTTTCGACTCAGAAGCTCAGAAGAGATAACACGAAACTTTCCCTTTGCAAGGGGTGCAAAGTGACTACTGCAATGTGTGCACAGTCATCTACAAGAACTTAAGTCTTGCGTGAGAATCATATGCAAGGAGTGACAGAGTCTGTTTCGATTCGTAAGATCAGAAGAGATAGTGTGAACTTTCCATTTGCAAGGAGTGCAAAGGGACTGTTGCAAGGTGTGCACAATCGCCCGTAAGAAGCTAAGTCTTGCGTAAGAATCTGTTGCAAGGAGTGCAAAGAGACTGTTGCAAGGTGTGCACAATCACCCGTAAGAAGCTAAGTCTTGCCTAAGAATCTGTTGCAAGGAGTGCACATATTCGAAATTCGACTAAGTGTCGAAGTAACACTTTAAGGAGTCAAAGGAGAAGAGAGGGAGAAAGCTCAACAAATATATCGAGATAAATCTTCAAAAGGAGTGAAGTTCTGAAGGTTTCGTGAGTCACCGGCTAAGATCCATCCAGGAGGGAGAGGGATCATTCCAGATCGTTGGATATGGGAAAGGCACACGAGTTTTAAGTCTGTCTATGCGCATAGGAGCGAGTATTCGCTGAAGTCCCAAAGAGGCCAGGGACCGTCCATCATCCAGAGGGACAGGTGGCAAAAGATCTCTAATGCTGGAGCGAAATCACTTTGGAATTTTTGTGGATAAGGAGAAAGAAAAATCGTCGAAGAGTCGAAAGACAAAGTAGATCTAGACCATTGGTTTCCAGGAGCTACGTGTTGACAGATCTGATATTTCGGGAAATTTCACTTCGGAGGATTCCAAGTGCGAAATTCGACAAACTCCCAAAGTCTCGAAGGCCGAAGTAGATCCAGGTTGTTGGTCGCCAGGAAATACGTGTCAACAGATCTGAGATTTCGGGAAATCTCACTTCGGAGGATTCCAAGTGCAGATTTTGACAAACTCCCGAAGTCCCAAAGTAGATCACAACCGTCCGTTGAGGGGGACACGCGGCGAGAATCCATCGTCTTCAGGTGAAAGCACTTCGAGAGAAAGTGAATACTAAGAGTTGAAACTCCCGAAGTCTGAAGAGTCAAAGCGAACCACAATCGTCGATCTATGAGGGACACGTGTCGACAGATCGTTGTCTTCAGGTGAAAGCGCTTCGAGAAAAAGCATAGACTGAGAGTTGAAACTCCCGAAGCCCGAAGAGCGAAGTGACCCACAACCGTCGATCTGTGAGGGACACGCGTCGACAGATCGTCGTCTTCAGGTGAAAGAACTCCAGGGGGAAGCGAAGACTGAGAGTTGAAACTCCCGAAGCCCAAAGAGTGAAGTGAATCACAACCGTCAATCTGTGAGGGACACGCGTCGACAGGCCATCGGTTTCAGGTGGAAGTATTGCGGAGGGAGAAAGAGTTGAGTGTTGAAACTCTCGAAGCCCGAAAGGCGAAATCAATTGTAGCGGTCAGTTTGGAAGGAGGGCACCCGACGCTAGGTCGTGGATATTGGGAGTGCATGCGAAAGGGGGAAGAGGGCCGCTGACTGATAGCTAACCAAGGCCGAAAGAGGAAAGACCTCAATCGTCGATCAAGAAGCAATGCCCAAGATACAAATATCGACGGTCTTGCTTAGTTGCGAGGACAGAAGTGCTAGACTTTTAAAAATATTGGAGTAAGCCGCAATCGAAACCACAGTATTTCCAAAAGGACATGTGGCAATTGCTAGTGAATTGCGGGGAGAAAAGCAGTGTGGTGTCAAACCACTCTAGGTCGCCCTGCAATTGTGTGTTTATGTGAGGACATATCCTGAGGTCACATACGGGAAGGGATGACGGAAGAGGAGCTAGTGCCTGGACCTTGATAGTTCAGCGACGCGAAGGGAGAGGTTGCAGGTGTCATAGAACCTGCACCAAAAGATTGAAAAGGGCCCGTGTTTAATCACGAGTGAGACCATTCAGGTTTCAGAGATTTGATTTGGCTCTAAGAATCAAAGATCCTTGATCGGGAGGTCGCGCAACCCCGAGGGAGAATAGGGGGTCTGCATCAACAATTCTTAGCAATATTTTCCATCTTGTCACAATGATAACATTAATAGGAGAAGAAATATTTTTCTCTTCTTTGTCCTTTCTGAAATTTCTGGAATCTCCTTGGAGGGTGATATTCTTTATGGAAATGGGTGAATCTCTTTGGAGAGTGATATTCATAATGTAGGTGAGTCTCCTTTTGGAATTGAGACCTTTTATTTCCTCCTTTAGCATGAGAAGCTAGAGCTTGGTATTCATTCCTTAATAGTACTGCTTCTTGGTTAGCTACTCTTGCTTCTTCTTGAACACATTCTTCCCAAAGACTGTCAAATTGTAGTTTCTCCTTTCTAGCACAAATATTTTGGATGAAGGAATCCCAAGGTCTTATGAGACCATTTAGAGTTGTCATGATGATTTCATCTTCATCCAACTTATCTCCGATTGCTTCTAGATGTTCTTTGAAATGAGTAACGCTAGAGAAACAATCTTGAACTGTTTCTCCTTTCTGCATCTTTGTATTCTTGAGTTGGGTTCTCAAGTTCAGCTTCTGATTTATGTTCTTTCCTTCATACATTTTGGTTAGGGAATCAAACATTTATTTTGGAGTATTCTTCGAAGACACTTGAGGGATCAAGTGATCTTTAATAGAGTTTGCAATGATTTTTTTGGCCCTAACCATATCCTTTTTGTACTTTTCTTTAGTTGCATCTTTTGTGGGTTCTGGTACATTTTCCTTTATGAATTTTGCAAGATCACTCTCTTCAAGAATGATTGCAATCCTATAATTCGAGGAACAAAAGTTTTCCGCACCTTCTAACTTGTCAACAAGCTTGGTGCGTGTAGTCATTTTGACTTGGAGTTGGGAAAATGACCAAAAATTGAAAGTGCTTAGAAATTGAATCTGAACTTACTAAGAGGTGCGTTGGGCTGAGGCGAGTAGGTTGGTGCAATCTATTTTCAGAAAATCCAAATTTTACCGCTTAAAACTGAGCTTGCAAAAATCTGGAGTTGTACTTCTCGTATTGGTTTTGGTTTCTTGGTTTTCTAGTTTTCTAGTACTAGTCAAAACTAGGGTTTCACTTTCTAGAGGCTCTGGCCACTGAAAAGGTGCACTCAATATGCCAATGAGTTCACTAGGGTAGGGCGCACTTCCCTAGATGGTTTTAGTCAAAAAATTTCTTCCAATAAAAGCCCTAATTTTCTTGTACGACAACATTGATGCTTTTGGTTATCCAATGAAAGGTGCTCTATTCAATCAAGATTTGCTATCATGTTAAATTTAGAGAAGTTATTAAGTTCTTTTCAATTTAATAGACAATAATAGCATAAGTAGGATCACTGAGAGAAACACAATCACAAGGTACAGAACATTTTGTCCTGGGAAATCCTCATGGGGGATAAAACCCAACAAAGGTACACAACATTTTATCCTGGGAAACCCTCATGGGGCAGAAAACCTGGCAAAACATTCCTTAATATAGATTTCCAATACGATGCCAAGATAAAATACCAAACCAATAGAGAATATCCAAGACTGAGCAATATGTCTCTCTCTCCTTCTTCTTGCAACTGCAACTACCTCCAAACTTACACACTAGATGAGTGACTTAAGTGAGTGAATGAATGAGGTGCCTTCCTCTCTTATTTATACTAGCTTAGGGGTTCTAGGGTTATGTATCTTCACTAAGAAGGGTCGACTTCTTCAACTAGTGGTTAAAACCACGTTAATTATCCCTAGGGGCTGACTCCTCAAATACCACCATTTAATTAGGGTTTGACCAATCCACAAAAGGGGATTTGGTCATACATAAGTCCCAAGATGATCAATCCACAAAAGGGGATTTGATCTACATGATAATAACTCAATAATTAAAATATTCTTCACATTTACAATATTTCAACATGGTCCACCGTATGGGCAAGGTAGCAAATCCTGAAGTCTCAAAATCATTGTCTCTCAAGGAGGTAAAGGTACTAGCGAAACCCCCATATACGAATAGTACCCAAAAAACATCTCTGATGCTAGGAAGGTATTAAAGGGATATCTTTGCAACGAACTTCGCACGACCTCATGCTTAACTTCGATGTGAGCGGAGCCTCCCTAGGACACCAATTATACAATGGGTTTCACCATTCCCTGGTCGGACACATACGTCGAGTTTGATAGCCTTGGAGAGGTTTACTCACAAAATCATATTCCAAGGCCCTAGATCCTAATCTTGTTTGTGTACTCTGAAAATAAAATAATTTCTAATCAATTTTAATTATTCAGTGTTAATTTTAATGGCTTCTGCTTACTCAAGAGGTGTGATCGTGAAACTAATGGTATAATGACTCAACATATATATATATAAACAAGCAAGTATAAAAACACTGCTAAGTACTAGTCTTGATTTTCAAAGAGATGGTATGCTTCTAAATTTTGTTCTCAGGATGCAATCTCGACAATTTCAATGAAGTGGAATCTTTCATAACATGCCAAAACCAATGTAATGCCGCCAAAAGTTGAAATGCTCTGAGTAAAATGCAAACGGGAAAAATATTTTCTATATTTTCAATATAATGAAATGAAAATTCAAGGATTGAATAAACAACCCCTCAGGCAGACCTTATTGCTAGCACAAAGAGACAAACCAAGCATGACACTAAGAAGCGACTGCCAAGACCAAAATGCAAGGACAACAAATGAGAAAAAATGACAAGAAAATAGTTCACCCAAAAGATTCACCAATAACGTAGTTTCCTATCACTTTGTAGGCACTCAACAATCAGAACAGGCACCCAAGAAGTCTCAACAACCAACAAAACTCACCTAGCAAAGACTAAACTCAACCAAAAAGGCTTAGAATATAGTGTATGCGACTGTTCAGGGAACAAAAGCGTTTGTATGCGTCCTAAAGACATAAAACTCATGTACGTATGTGACTGCCAAGGGAAAACCTGCGTATGCCAAAGAAGACACTTCCTGGGCAAGGTTTAGACCAAGAAACCTGGATACAAAGAAAAATAAAGGCTATCAAGAAAAAAGAGACACAGAAACTCAGGAAAACAGAGAGCAATAAACATGAAAAATCACCTCTTCCTCGTAACAGAATTGGCGACTCCATTGGAGAGAACTCCCTTTTGCGGTATTGGGTACAAGGGACCCCCTCCGCGTAACGATTTTTCTGCTAAATTCTACAGAGGTGTACATACACTACCCCCCTTAGGGTGGGACCCCCTCCACGTAATGATTTTCCTGCTAAAGTAACGATTTTTCAAAGACCTTGAGGGGGGTAGTGTATGTACACCTCTGTAGACTTTAGCAGGCAAATTGATACGTGGAGGGGGTCACTTGTCCCACAAACAAGAGGGTTTCATACACCAATTCAGTATTTGGTGTCTAGCTTAGCCGTGACCTTAAAAATAGATTATTATTATTATATAATACATTATTAAAATAAAAATATTTGACCCTGAGGGGGTAGTGTATGTACACCTTCGTAGACTTTAGTAAACAAATTGTTGCACGGAAAACCTTGAAGGGGGTAGGTTATGTACACCTCCATAGACTTTAGCAGGCAAATTATTGCACAAAAAATCCTAAGGGGGGTAGGGGATGTACACCTTCGTAGAATTTAGAAGACAAATCATTATGCAGAGGGGGTGTAATGTTCCCAAGTTGATTTTGCCCTGAACCAAGGGTTGTTTTGACTATTTGTTTTAGCGCTTTAGTGTATTATGCAGGTTTGCTTTATCAAAGTTGCATTGAAGGTGTTTTTTCAAGAAGATTATAGCATAGAGACAATGAACATAGCATATAGTGCAAGAAAATAACAAGATACAAGCAATGGACACCAAAGAAGAGAAAACCACTTCAGATTTGACCTTTATTTAGATAGTAAGAAGATACTGATACAATATATCTATAGATATGGATAGATAATGATAGAATATCCAATATGGAATGAATAATTCTCCAATAAGCTCAAGTATTGAGGAGAATATCCTCCAAAGGCATCACAAACACAAGAATATAGAGACAAGATAAATTTATTTCCCTTCTAAAGCTGGAATTCCTCTTCCTAGCTAAGTTGCACACTTCTCTGTTGGCTGTAGCTTCTCAATATTTCGGCCCTCCTCCTCCAAGTTCCAAATCATTCCAAACTCCAAAGGACAGTAGATCAGGGCAAGAGAAACCCCTTGGCTGAGTTTCTTACTGAATAGAGGTGTTTAGATACACCAAATGACTAGATCTACTTTCTACAGTGCGCCCTCCTCCTATAGAACTCGTGCCAAGCTCACAATAAAATATATGCAAGGTAAAACTCCTCCATAATGTTCTAGGAAAGGATCCCTAGGCCCAACAACCATTTCCCAACAGGTTTTACCTCCAAATACCTCTTCCTCCCTTCAGATTGAATTTTTCTTCCTCAAGTGGTGCGCCCTTCTGCTGGAAAAACCCTCACTGGTGCACACTTCTCTTCTTCTGCCTTATAGAAACAACCTGTTACTGAGTAGAATGGTGAGGGAGGGATCTTCCACCTCTATGACCAAGATTGGACCAGGAAAGGTGGAATCTTTCACCACTGAGATGATCTCTAGGGCTTGTTCTCCCAAAAGCCTCAAAGTGTCTTTAGCTCAAGAGCTCAAGATGAAAAAGTGAAAATGACAAGAATGGGGAGTGAGGTGCCCTTCTTTTTCGTTTATACCTCTGATCTAATTTCCACTTAAGCTAATTTACCACCTTCTAAGGTTATATTCCTTTATTTTCTTCATGTGTCCTTTTCCCACTTATTTCATGTGGTATAGCCAATGCTCGAGTGAATAGTAGAAGGTCTGGTTTGTTAAATTTAGAGAAACTATTAAGTTCTTTTCAATTTACTAGACAATAATAGCATAAACACGATCACTGAGAGAAACACAATCACAAGGTACACAACATTTTATCCTGGAAAAACCTCATGGTGGAGAAAACCCAACAAAAACTTCCTTAATATAGATTGCCAATATAATGCCAAGACAAAAGACCAAACCACTAGAGAATATCCAAGACTAAGCAATGTGCCTCTCTCTTTCTTCTTGCAACTGCAACTACCTCCAAACTTGTGCACTATATGCGTGACTTGAGTGAGTGAATGAATGAGGCACCTTCCTCTCTTATTTATACTAGTTGATGGGCACTAGGGTTATGTCTCTTCACCAAGCAGGGCCGACTTCTTCAACTTGTGGTTAAAACCACTTTAATTAGACCTAGGGATCGTCTTCTCAAATACCACCATTTAATTAGCATTTGACCAATTCATAAAAGGGGATTTGTTCATACATAAGTCGTAGCATGATCAATCCACAAAAGGGGATTTGATCTACATGATAATAACTCAATAATTAGAATATTCTTTGCAGTTACAATATTTCAACACTTCCCCTTAACAAGAAGGGTATTCTACAACATCATCATGAAAGAGAGAGGGAAAGAACATCATTAGCATCTGGAGCATTGACTGGCATATCTATAAATCATCGAAAGTTTTTCTCATCATCATTAACATCATCATTCACATCACAGAGCTGGAGTAGCATCATCATCATCATCTGCATCAACATCAACTAGCATAACACTAAAGCAACAACATCGTCAACACCATAATTAGTAGCATGTGGTTAGTACAACATCATCATCAACATCACGAGGGTGATACAACATCATCAACAAAAACACGACGCTGATACATCGTCAACAACACCAACATGAGGTTGAAACAACAACATCATCAACACAAGGCTGAGATAACAACATCATCATAATATAACAACACAATGAGGTAGGTGCAACAACAACATTTTGTGGTACTTTGATAGACCATCATTATCGGACCTTCAAGATCTACCTAGGAATCATAAGATTCCCTAGGATGTAAAATCCCAATGGAGTTACCACATGGTACTCTGACAGGCTGTCCTTATTGGACCTTCATGATCTTCCCAGGAATCATAAGATTCCCTAGGGTTATAAAATCCTAATGGATCTACCACTGCCGACCATAGCTGACATATACATGCACATGTACTCTGACAGACCGTCCTTACCAGACCTTCGGGATCTACCTAGGGATGATCAATCCCCTAGGATATAAAATCCTAACGGAGCTACCTGCTTTTGGTCAGGATACCATAGTATCATCAACATCACTCCCCCTTTCGAGGGAGGTCCTTTCGGACTATACCAAGCTTGTCTAGGAAGTGCTCAAACTTCACACAAGATAGAGGCTTGGTCGACACATCTGCATCCTACTCATCTATGCCAACATATTGGGCTTTATAGCTCCCCTCTGCACCATATCGCGAATGTAGTGATACCATATTTATATGTGCTTCGACTTATCATGGAACATTGGGTTCTCCATCATCTTTATGCAACTTTGGTTATCACATAGAATCGCAGGGGCTTCCTGTTATCGCACAGTTTGTAGGAAAGGTTTAGGTAGATTGAAGTCAAGGCTCAAACTGGCGTAACAGGAGCTTCCTCACCCACTGTCACCTCGATGGGGAGATCTTTCTATTTAGGGTGGCTAATCCCAAGGGAGACGTCCCTAGTAATTTGGGTTCTGAAGGAAAAGGATCAAGGGTTTCAGGCTTCAAAGGTCAAGGTAAGCTTTCCCTTCACAGATTACTGCCAAATGGATAGTCAAAGAGAAGATATTCCACTGGATGGCACCTGTTTGTGAGACAAGGCAAATAAAACTAAAAGAATGTGCTGCAGTGGTTAGTACTTCAAACACTAATGACTATCTTTAACACATATGAGCAACAATAAATGTAATTATTAACGAAGTCAATGATTGCAAATAAAGACAAAGGCTTATAATACTTCTTCAATAAGTAAAAAATGATACTTGCATTCAATGTATAAAATCAATCCTTATTGTATCACAATGCAATAAATGTGCTCATACACCAATATTGTTGCTGCGTCACTATGCAGATTTAGGGTGACGTCAGCCCTACTATTAGGTTAATTTTGAAGAC
>WSFP011388538.1:0-28432 GCA_009831015.1 Picea engelmannii | reverse complement strand
TATATATATATATATATATATATATATATATATATATATATATATATATATATATAAAATTAATTTTGAGCATTTCATATCTACATAAATGTACTTAATTGATTAATGTTACTATTGGTCAAGATACTCATAAATATTATTTCATTTTTTTTTTGGTCAAGCACTATTATTTCATTTTAATTTGCAAGTTACCTTAGATACTTTCATATTTGTGTTATGTTGAATTAATATAAATTGTTACCTTAATTACATACTCAATTTAAAATTGAAATAGTCACTAGATTAAATCTTCATCGGATTTAAAATGCTAGATGGATCAAGGCATAGCATGAATCTACTTCAGATTTATGAAGCATTAAGAAGGATAAAAAATAAATCAAGGCATAGATCTCTTTGTATTTAAAAGATTTGAGTTAAGATGGATTTATGCTACTTTATTTTATCATTATTATTATGGTTGTATTTTTTTCTCCATTTTTACATATATTTTTTTAATTATTAAATTTCGTTTTACTTTTTATATTTCATTTTTTAAAGTTATGGGTCTCAACTTTTCATTCATTTCAATTTAATTTTTTTTTATGTTAGGAGTCCCAATTTTTTTATTATTCTAATTTTCATTTTTAAATCACCAACTCAATTTTTTTCTTTAATTTTAATTAATTAAAATTACATTACACATTACACATTACACATTACACATTACACATCCCACATCCCATTTATATTAGAGAATATAATGCACCTCACTTTTGTTAATGCAATTACCACATGGAAACAAACCTTATATTTATAAGAGAATATAATAGACATGGCTATTGAATAATACACTTATTTTATTATTGATTTATATATAATTCATATACCCTTCCATAGCAAAAAGTAATATTTATCAAATTGAAAGAAAAATCTTTTACATTAAATTATAAATGGAACTTATATCTAACTAGCTTGAGATTGATGTCCACTCCATGTATTGATGTTAATGATTAAGAAGAAGAATTGTACATAAAATTTCTCAAATATATTTAAAATATATGATGTTCTCAAAAGAGAGTACATAAGTTTAATATACATTGCCCAAAAGTGGCTTACATCAATGAATAACATCCATCTTCAAAAGCCTTACTATAATTCATTACAAAATCTCAAAGGAGTACATTGATATTCTACTATTTTCCTCTATCCCTTTGTAAACAGTCCAAAATATGATATGATTTGGACAGTCCAAAAAAGAACTAATGTCGATATAACAAAAAGATCCTTAGATAATTAACAGTAGTCATAAGATACCAAAGAAGTCCCCAAGGACTGCCACTATTATAAATATAGCCACATTGTAAGTGGGGGGCCCTTCTGGTCGTCCTGCCATTTGTTGAAGTGTATCCACCCAACCGGGACATTAAGGGATTTTTTTGAGAGGGTATCTGCATCCACATTCTCTTCCCTATAAATATGATCAAATTTGATATCTTTGAAGAGTGTAATAAGGATCCTTACCTTATCCATCCATCCCAAGAGTGATGACACATGAAGATTACATTTATGATTTAACCAATCCACCACTATCTTTAAATCCCCTAATACCTGGAGCTGATCAATACCAAGTCTGTGTGCTAAAGATAAGTTTGCCCATACTCCAAGAAGTTCTGCCCTGGTATTTGAGCCCATCCCACAATTTAAGGTCCACCTATAGATAGTATTCCCCCCAGTCCTAATGATACCCCTAGTGCCACAAAGAGATCCATTGTTCTGTGATGTTCCATCAAACCAACACATGTTTTGCATAGTTAAATCAAGAGGTTTCTTTTTTCTCTTTGGATAATGAAAAATAGTAGTTTGTGCCCTTGAAACATCCAACAAGCCTTGGATCTGGTACACAACACCTTGTATAGTGGGAAATTGAGATTCAAATAAGCACTTGTTCCTAGTCAACCACAAAAACCAACAAGTCAATGCAGGAAGAGTCCTCCGTTGTTTCTCCACTGATAGACAAGCTTCAAAACAATATAATACAGATCTACCTCCCCATATGGTATTAAAGTTGTAAACAATAGACAGAACAGACCAAACAGATTGAGAAAAGGTACATGTAATAAACAAATGAGTAACCGTCTCCTCATCACGGAAACATAAGGAGCAAATACTTGAACCTACCCATCCTCTCTTTCTAAGATTTTCCCAAGTAAGAACCTTATTCTCTAGTACTAGCCATAGAAAAAGTTTTAACTTATCCTTGCAATGCCAAAAGTGGATAAAAACGAATAAATGTTGGACTTATCACTCATGTAAAAAAAACATTGCTTTTCCAAAATAAAAGTGAATAAATTAAATGTTGGACTTATCACTCATGTAAAAAACATTGCTTTTCCAAAACTTTGTTAGACAAATAAATACCATATGACGAAACTGGGTTGGAATTACAATGTAACAACAATTTTGCACTTTAATTATAGCCTAACTGTGCTCCATCTTCAACTCAAAGATTAGACCATGTAAACCTCTTATGTTGGTTGTCATTAGAGATAATTTATATTTGAATATTGCAATTTATTCAATTTGTTGTTGAATAAATAGTCATTTTCCCCCAAATTTGAAATTGTATTAGTGTACTACATGTAACTTTCCTTATTGTAACTTGACATAATTTAATAATGAAATTATGCCAATGCACAAATTATGACAACTATGTAATAACTTCACTGAATTTGATAATGAAAATTTGCATTATAACATTATAGATGGATTTGTAAAACCTTATTTTATTTTTAACATATTATAATTCCAACAAACTTTCAAAATCCTACGAGAGTTGTTAAAAAAACAAGATCTTGGGGTTTACCAATTCGTGGTAGTAGGATTGAAACCTAATTTAACTTAAATTCATTTACGTAGATACTCAAGCGTTGTGCTCACTGGGATTAACTTATTAAGATAAGTTGGTTGCTCGTAAACCCCTAGCAAGATGACCAAACTATACAAAGCATGATGACATGCCATGTGCATTGTCAAGGGATTTCAAACTGTTGGATGGAAGGCATGCTTCTTAATCACAACACACCTTGTGTGAAGGAAATTGCTAGCTAGGGCTTTCACTCTTTACATGGCAAGTACCTTGCTTTGATCCTTCCCCAACAAGCTGGGGCTATAAGCTCCAAGCAAGTGTCTTGCTATGAGTTGTTTTGGGTTGTAGCTACCTTCATGTTTCACTTGTGCCTTCTTACCTAGGTATTCTTTGTTTCACGCCAGGAAGGTTCTAGGCTTGGGCAATAGCCATCATCCTACATGCATGATTCATTTGCAATCGTAATCAACATTTTTTTTTGAAGGAGGTATGTTTATCATCGACATCAATTCAATGATGTCCTATGTTATCACTAGAGTGGATAATAGTTGGATCATATTGAATTATAGATTTAATTTCTTAAATTGAATTGAAATGGAGATAAATGTTGTAAACTTGGTTGTCTCAATAAATTCATCTAACATCAATGCAATGATGTCCTATGTTATCATTAGAGTGTACAATAGTTGGATCATCTTGGATTATAGATTCAACTTCTTAAATTGAATTGAAATGGAGATTGATGTTGTAAACTTCATTGTATGAATAAATTCCAAACACACATGGAATTCTGAAATTCAGATGCTTCAAACCAAATAAGAGATTTATTACTTATTTTAGGCTTAACTAAGTAATACATAGTTTTTATTCCATATTTTGTGCAATCATGGTGGCTACCCACCAACCCATCTACTTGACTTCTACACAAATATATATCCAAGTTTAAATCTTGTCAAACATGCTCCTCTCCCATTTTGAATTTGTTAGATGTGAATATTGATTTAGTTTTGACACCTATCATTGTAATACATCTTTTTATTTAAATTTTAAAATACAACTTTCTTCTCTTAATATAATTATTATATATTTAAAACATTTATATTTGGTAAAATTGAACTCGATGTTTGCATGGAGAATATGCAAGCATGTCGATGGTCGGATTAATGGCGGTGGGTGGAGGCATTGATTCTGGTGGATGAGCTCGGTATGGTACGACAACTGTTGGGATGGGGATTAATGCTGGAGGTCCTCTCTCCACGCCTTGATTGAACTTTCGGGGGTTTGGTGGGAACCCTTTCTTGATCGGGGCTTTCTCAGGTCGGAATAGGAGGTTTCTTGATCTCCAGGGCTTACTGGTTATTACACTTGGAGGTTCGGGCTAGAGATGGAGAAGGATGCAGGCTCACCGCAGAGTTCGGGTGCAGTGGTGGACATTCTTGGGATAGTGGACCCAACCCCCTCTGTCGGTTTTCCATTAAGGTTTGAGTGGGCGAACCCAAAGGGTTTGGAAAACAACCTGACATCTGGCCTGGTTTTGGGGATTCATACCTCTTTGGGCTTGTCGTATTCGAATGGGTTGGATCTCGAGCTGCCGGTGGCTACTTTGTCGAGGATTATTCCTGGGATGGACCCCCCTCGTGGCTTATCAGAGGGGGACTTTACTTGCTTTGGATTTGAGTTGGGAACTCTTTTGGATGATGACTGCTGGGGCACACAAACAAAAGTCTTACATGAGACGGTTTGTTGTGCACATTTCTCCCCTTCAGAATTTATTTCTGACCCTGAGTCTTTTCCAGATCCGACATACATTGTTGGAGGTATCTTTGATAAGGGTTCTTCACCGGTAAGGAACACAGGGCTGCATTTGTCTCCACCTTGCTCGGGGCCCTTAGATACAACCCATGGGGGAGGCCGTGGCCGCAAACGTTTGTAAGTTTTTGGATCTTCAAAGTGTCAGGTGAACAGAGGCCATCAGTGTGTGAAGGAAATAACTGACTTAGAGCATCTCTTTTTCAGCGAAGATATAGCCATGGAACGAGTGGTTGATTTCTCAGAGTTGGCAGTGGTGTGTCGGGCGTGTGGGAAATGGTTGAGATCTCCCTTCTTGCGGTCTTGGATGGATTCTTCTTGTGGATCAAATCTCTCTATATTACCTAGTATTCGATTACTTGCTTAGGGCTGGTTCTCTTTCATCTTTTCAGCCACTTCAAATGCCAGCTGGGTTCTTTCCAAAACTTGGAGTATGGATGGTACTCCCATTGTTATAAAGCGGTGGACTCCGAGATTTGATGCCAAGTGAGAGCGGGTAGATGTGGTCTCTATTTGGGTTCATCTCTCGGGTCTCCCCATGTAGTACTGGAACCCCGTTCATTTCTCGGCAATCGAGAACTTTTTGGGGGAATTTTTGGATGCGAAATTTTCTTTCGAAGAGACAAGCATAATGTCCATGGCTAGGATCTTAGTGAGGTTGGATATTCGGCTGTGAATCCTCAAGGAAGTGCCTATTGAGATGACTTCTGGTTCCTTCATTCATCTCTTGGACTATGAAGGTATACCCTTCAAGTGCCATAGTTTCCATGCTTATGGGCATGGCTTTGCCGACTATCCTGTGCCCTTTAAAAACAAGACGCAGGGTTCGGGGGATGGCGGCTTTGACAGTGGGGCAGGCCGTGCTGCAAGGGTTACTGGGGGCTCTGGGGGAGTTCACCCTGTGGCCTCACAGCCCCGGGAATGGGACAAAGATTTAAGTCGACACTCTCCTCCTATGACAGGCGTTCCTTCGGATGTTCAGGAGATGGCGCAAGAAAATGTTTAGAAGTCTTCTTTCTTGGCTTGCCCTTGGTTGTTGATGATGCCGGGTAAGCAACAGTCTTCCTTTCCCTCGTTTGCTTCTACTTTTTCTAATTTTTTAATTCCTTTGGGTTCGATGGGGTTGGACGTTGGTTATTCAGTGGGTCTTCCTTCACCTTTCCCCTTGCCTCATCCTGAGATGACTTTTTTCACTCTCGCTTCTACTGGAGCTCTTATCCCTCCCTTGATTAGTACTCCCATAGCCCCTCCGAATCAACAGTCAGGGGTTCCCGGGGTGACTTTGGGCCTTCCCTCCACGGTACCCAATGCGGGTTTGGGTCTGTCGGCTCCTTCTTCAGTGGGTTTATCTTTGGGACCTAACCTCTTCCCCCCTCCTACTTCGGACCTCTGTGGGGATCCCTCCCTTTTCGACAACATTTATTCCTCTGATTCCAAATCTTCGGAGGGCTCCAGGATACATTATTCTCTTTGTAACATGACGATATTATATGGGGATTTGGACATCTGTGATGCGGAGGACCCTCCTAGATCGAGCTTGGGATCACTTCCTCGAGCTCTATCCTCGGAAAGAGGTCGTGGTAGGCGATCTCACCTCTTACTGGCACAGGACCAGGCCAAACTCGATGTGGCCTTTGGTAGATAGTCTTCTAGTGAATAGGTGCTTAGAGAAAAGCAACCCAATGATCTGGTTCCCTTATGAAAATCCACTCCTATAACTGTAGGGGTCTGGTGAGCCCCAAAAAAAAATCGTCTGTAAAAAGATTGATTGCGATTACTAATCCAAATGTTCTCTTCCTACAAGAAACGCTGGGGGTGAGTGAACAAGTGGTCTTGACTTTGGAATCCCTATTACTTGGTTGTTCCTTTGCTACTGTGGATGCAAAGGGACTCTCTGGAGGACTAGCCACAGGTTGGCGGCTAAAGAGCTGTCAATGTGAACGAATTTGGGGCTTTGAATCAAGTCTTGAACTAAATATGTTTTCATTAGAGTTGGGCCACCCCTTGCTACTTATCAACATATATGGTCCTTATTTAGATCAGAAACGATACTGGGACTCATTGGATTTGAAATCTTGGCTTATTGAACAATATGTTATTATGGGTGGAGATCTAAACTTTTCTTTGGGAGCGTTTGAAGTCTGGGGCCCTCAACCTACTCTGGATCCATTGAATGATTATTTTACACACTTGCTAGACCTACATAGACTGTTGGATCTAGAGCCAAAGAAATTACAACAAACTTGGAGAAATTTGAGGGTTGGGGATGCATGTGTTGCAAAACATTTGGATCGTTTCCTCCTACAGGAAAAGTTACTTGATTCTTTAGCACTTGCGCAACAATGGGTAGCTTGTTCTAGTGACTTGGACCACAATCCGATTGTACTGGAATTATGTAACAGGCGTCGTAGGCCTCCCAGTCCATTCAAATTATTTGAAGGTTGGCTAAAGGATCCTGAGTACCAAGCTCTGGTGCGAAATCTGTGGACTCCCTTCGGTCCCAAACAAAATTCCCATGCCTCTCCCCATTTTATGGGAAACTTGAGAAAAGTTAAGCAGGCAACTATCTCCTAGGCACATGAGAAAAAATTAAAAGAGGATAAGGAGCTTTGCTGCTTAGAAAAACTGTTGCTGGAAGGGCAGGTCAATCTAGATCGGAGTTTCCTCTCCAGGGACAAGGGAGGAACTAGTTCAATTGGAACTTCGACGAAGAACTATCTTGGCTGAAAATGAAGCCTTGTGGTGACTTAAAAGTCGTGCACTTTGGATTGCTTGTGGGGAAAAGAATACAATTTTTTTTCACTCTTATGCCAAGAGTAGGAAACTGAATAACACAATTTGGAGCCTTACCAAGGGAGATGGACAATTGGTCGATATTTTTGAGGGTCTTGCCTCAATGGGTATTACACACTTCAAAAATTTATTTAAAGCACAGGCGAGGTCCTCAATTACTGAAATCGTGAAAGCGACCATGATATTTCATAGTTTTGTGGAAGAGGAAGAGCATGATTCTTTGATGATGGAAGTATCTGAAGCAGAATTGTTGGCTATCATGAACACATTCCAGAAAGGGAAGAGCTCCAGACCGGATGATTGGCCAATTGAATTCTATTTGAGTTTCTTTGATCTTTTGGGGAAAGACATTTTGTTGGTAGTGGAGGAGTCAAGGATAAATGGGCGTATACAGGAGCCTTTTAATGCTACCTTCATTGCTTTAATACCCAAAATAGACAATCCAACCTCCTTCAATGACTTCCGCCTGATCTCCCTGTGCAATTGCCTCTATAAAATTATCTCAAAAGTAATCAGTCGAAGACTAAAAGACATACTTTCCAGGCATATTTCACTTGAACAGTTCAGATTTTTGAAAGGCAGGCAGATCCACGAGGCCATCGAGGTTGCTCAAGAAGGCTTCCACAGTTTAAAAATCAAGAAACTCAAAGGGGCGGTAATTAAAATCGACCTTTGAAAGGCTTTTGACAAAGTAAACTGGCTATATATTCAGATGTTGCTGATACAGCTTGGTTTTGGGGTAACTTTCACAAACTGGACGATGACTTGCTTAACTTCAGTATCCTTTTCTATATTGATCAATGGGGCTACCTCCTCCTTCTTTACAATGGAGCGAGGAGTTAGACAGGGATGTCCTTTGTCTCCACTTCTCTTTCTTCTGGTCGCTGAGTGCCTTAGTTGCTTCTTGATTGAGGCAAAGCTCACATGCACCTTCAGAGGCATAAAAATCTCTACAGGACTATACATCTCACACCTTCTATTCCTAGATGACATATTAATCTTCTGTGATGGAACCAGGAAATATATTGAAATGCTGAGTGAAGGGCTTCTACTTTTTAAACAATCTATAAGCATGGAAATCAACAACCAAAAATCCAATATCACTTTGTCTCTCCTATCCAGGGAAGATTCACTACTCATTACTACTCGACTCCCCTTTAGGGTTTTCTCTCTCGATGAGGGTTTGAAGTATCTTAGATATCAACTGAAACATAATGACTACTGGAAGACCGACTGGGGGTGGCTTATAACAAAATTTGAAAAAAATCTCAAGGGATGGAGTCATAAATGGATTTCCAGGGCAAGACGACTTGTTCTAATTAAAGCAGTTCTAGAGGCCATCCCGGTTTACTAGATGTATTTAGCATGGATTCCAAAAGGGATTTTGGAGAAGTTACGGAAGATGTGCTTCCAGTTTTTGTGGCAAGGACATAAGGACAAAAAAGTCTTACCTTGGGTTCGCTGGGAACGTATTGCTACGCCAAAAGCCCTAGGCGGATGGGGATTAAAAAATATCTTTACCTTCTCAAAAGCACTTGCGACAAAGTGCTCCTGGCGCTTGATTAAGACCAACAATATCTGGATGCAGGTAGTACATAAAAAATACATAGCTCCATTCTCAATCCTCGAATGGATTCACATTCCTTCCAAAACATCATCAGGGGCTTCTATCATCTGTAAGGCACTGATCAAGGCCCTTGATCTAATGGGGAATGGTCTAGTGTTGAGAGTGGGCTCTAGACGACAGGTTCATCTTGGTCTAGACCCTTAGCTGGGATCTCAACTGAGCCATATTTTACCGGACAAGATTCAGATAAGGTTGGCATTGGCAAGATACTATCAGCTAGCACAAGTGGGGGACCCCCTACTCATAGACATGTGGCGCCAAGGTTAGATGACAGGGAATCGACTTGGCCTCTCGGCGGTGGATTTGATTCATTGGGATAGGTACAGACAGACTCTTCGTACAACCTCCATTCGTCTGGTGGACAGAGATGATGAACTATTTTGGGATGGAGTTGGCGATGGTGAATACACCCCGCGTTCCGGTTATATCAAGTTATGTGTGGATCTTTTTCAAAGGGACCCCCTCTGGTGGTGGCGGAAAATATGGAAAATAAAATGTCCAGTGAAAGGGAAACTGTTAATTTGGTCAATATTGGCCAACAAATTACCCACCCGGGACAACTTACAAAGACGTTTTTTTTCAGGACTAGGATGTTGTGCTCTGTGCAAATACCATCTAGAATCGGTGGGCCACCTTTTCTTACTTTGTCCTTTTGTCTTGGATGTCTGGGACTTTGCTAGGACCCTGATGCCCTCCCTTTGGGTTTGGCAGGGAATTACCTTCGAATTAGATCTACAGATTTGGTTGCAGGTACAAGGCTAAGAGGACTATTGAGCCTTCCCTTTTATTCTGGCCTGGGAAATATGGATCACCAGGAACAACCAAATCTTTCAGGATGCGCCCTTCTCGGTAGAAAGAGTTGTAGTAACATGTATAGGGATCTTTCAATCTTTCTTGGGGTCGGGTAGGGACACTGTGGTTCCTCCCAGAAATATCAGGGAGGTGGAACCTGACAATAATATTCCTTGGGGATACTTTGATGGGGCATCCTTGTCTGATCAAAAAATTTGCGGTGGGGGAGGCTGTCTCCACTTCTCGCATGCACACTACTTCACCCTCAAAGCAGGTCTGGGCCAGGGAAAAAACAACTACTCTGAATTAATGGCTTTAAAACTACTCCTCTTATTGGCTATCGAACATGGATGTAGATATCTACATGTCTTTGGTGACTCCCTAGTTATCATCAATTGGATCAATGAGAAACACAAATGTCAAGTTTCACGTTTTCTTCCATTGCTAGAGGATGTAATTTGCATCAAAATATATTTGACACTATCTCTTTTTCTCATATATACAGGGAAATGAACCAACTAGCAAACAAACTTTCTAAGGAGGCCACACAGTTAGACTATGGCCAATGGTATATAGCAGAAATCACACCTACAAGCACTCAAGGATTCTATCACAGACCTTTCAACGAATGACATAACACATGCAATCGACAATATCCTCGTATGAGGAGGAAACTATTACCTTTTTTGAAGAAATTTTGTTACAATGTAATAACAACAAAATGACCATTGTGGGGTCAAGTCTTTTAGAAATTTTTTAACTGCATATTATTTTGGAACCAGTCATGGGAATGTGTCTCATAGAAGCCTATATGTCAAGATCTGATGAACTGACTCATTTGAGTGGAAAATATGTACGTAGCTATGATAAATAACAAATACATACCCGTGTATGTAATTTTGTTCTATAATAAAATTATGAATTTTTTCAAGGAAAAAAAAAACATTTATATTTGATATATATTTTTAAATAATTTAATAATATAATGATATTTCTTGGATAAGAGGTCAAAATGTAACTAAGGTAGTGGTTGGTTTTATGTATGGGTTTAAGGCTGGATGCTATTAGAAAGCACATGTACCCAATGGAGTAGTCTTAATGATGACCACAAGGGACAATAACTTTCTTGCAGATACTATATAGATTGAAATTGCTTTTTGGTCTTGGAGTAAGACCTAAAATTGTTTCTAATTAGCTAAGAGATCATCTTCCTTGGATGTAAGGAAATAAGTTAACAACCCAAGACCCAAAGGCATACTGCAAGAGTGAAAGTCTACCCACTTACAAATCACTGACAGATCATTTCAAGTGGTGTGGTTTTCATTGAATAACAATGATGAATTTACTCACCTTTATGAATAGTAATCAATGATAATTGTCCTCATTATAGATTGACAATTGAATTACGATAGGTTTTAACACCTTAAATATCAACAACAACAACTAATACTGTTGATATCTCCCTTTTAAAAAAAAATTAAATAATTTAGCAGGCTACTATTTTTTCGTTTATCACCATTACCTCCTTATTCACAAGTTTTTGTTTTTTAAATTGAAAAATATTATTTTTATATATTTTTGTTAATATAATTTTTTTTATACTATTACCATAAAGATCAATTATCACAACTACTTAAACAAATAAGCATTATTCTTTACTTAAAATTGTTTTTGATTGGTTAAAAACTCATTTTTCTCGGACATAAAGAATAAGTTAATGACCCAAGACTAAGAAGCATCTCGCAAGAGTGAAAGTCTACCCCTAATGAACTACCAACAAGTTATTTCAAGATACATGTTTTTTTAAATAACAATAATGAATTAACATAAATAATAATTATCCTCACTTTCAATTCATTGTTAAATTATGATAAATTTTATCATTTCTATGAAAAAAACCTAAAAAAAAAAACAAAAAACATTTCCCATTAAACTAATAACATGTCCATTTGCTTTTATCTCTTATCTTCTATTCTTTAGTACAAATGTATTTTTATATACTTATGAAGATGCTCCTTTTTCAACGAAGTATAATTCTTTACATGGAAAGGTGCCGTATGCCACAAGTTATTCCCAAAAGGAAATATCTGAACGTGGTAAAGGTGACATATTGGATTGTAAGTGTTCACATGGTTTGTTTAACAAGGCTACAAAGTGTAGCGAAGTTCCTGCCAAGTGGTTTTATTACTGAACAATATTACTATATTAATATGTGCTGGATTGCCTTCGTGCTTAGTGTAATATGGCAAATTTCATGAAAAGCGATCTAGAGAGGTTGGTAAATGAAAAAACATGCTATTCTTTCTCTTTGGTTCGGAAAGGTTAAAATATTAGGTCAAAGAACGTGCAAGATTCGTAGACTTATAAAAATTAAAATATATTTAAAAAAATAAGATAGAAGAGATGCATATAAGGACATGTAAGATATTATTTTTGCAGTGCAGTACAAAGACTCTAATAAAAATAAGCAAAATTGTCAAATCCATTAATTATATAATCAATTTTATACATTGAATGACGTGAAGCTTGCAATAACACATCAAAGATATCCACCAATTAAATTTTAGAAAAATATATTTTTTTATTATTAAAAAAAATACATATATTGATTTCCCATGTTACACATTGGATATAGCACACAAATTTAAAGTCAACAATAAACTAACACATAGTCAAAGGCAAACTCATTGCTATAGTCCCAAGCCTTTGGCAGGGACTAATAATTTTATTTAATATAAATTTGTTTGTCTATTGTATTTTGTTTTGTTTAAATTAGTTTTTTATGATGATGTTAACGTGTATAAATTTGATATTATAAAAAAATTATTAATATTGTTTAATTTAAACGTATTTGGTGAAGTAATTGTGAATAGGGTATTTATTTCCTCAAATTTGATTTGTGACACATATTTATAAGAGCAAATATTAATATATTATTAATTACTTTTTTATACAAATATTAACATATTATTATTAGTCCCTGTCATGGGACTATAATAATGAGTTTGTTTTTGATGTGATATTAATTTGCTTTTGACCATAAATTTGTGTATGCAATGTAATGTTTAACATAGAAAAACAAATATATATTTTTGGATATAAAAAAAATATTTGTGTTTCTCATTTCTAATTGGTTGATAGAATTGAAGTGTTATTGCTCCCTTCACGTCTTTCAATATGTATAATTAATTACATAATCAATGAATTTCACCAATCACCACATTTAAATATAAAAAGTTTTACTATGTATTTATTATTATGCATTATTATATTTATATTATATTTATTATCTAATATATTATTTATTATTATATTTATATTATATTTATGTATATTATAGTTTCATTTAGCTTACGGTTCATTATACGTTTTGAATAACAAACAACCCTCAAATATTATCTTTTGACAAAAAATATTCATTACTTGTGCATTTAGTTATATTAAGTTTCATTGTTCAACATGTCTTTCCCAACTGACTCGACAGGACTGTGTTGCCATGCAACCCTTGTTTTATAACAATTGAATATTAATATAAATTATATTAACTACTTTTTAATGGATTTTTTATATCATCATTAACTTATTTTATATTTTAAAATAAAAAAAAATAAAATTATAAAATAGTTAATTATTTTATGAAAATTAAAACAAAGTAAAGAAAAAGTTTTTTTTTTTTAATATTTAGTGGAATTGACAATTAGACAGGCTCCACACAGGTTCGTATTCCAGTGACACAAGGTTGATTCCGACTACTACCACTATAATCTCCAAGCGTACCTCTGCGATCGCACGTGCGCTACACACGACTTTGCAAAGTTCAAACCAACGATGTCACAAGGAATTTCTTAACCTTGCACTCTAGCGCCAAGTGATCTACACCTTCAGGACAAAGAAAAAGGTTATTTCAAAATCACTCTAACACTTTAATAATGTGTTGAAAAAAGTAAGTTATATATAATCATAAACTTTTAAAATCCAAATTGTATAATAAATAAAGTTACATTTATTCTCACACCAATTACTAGTATGATTGTCTTACAAACTAGTATAGATTCATCTACCTCGGATCTATGGAGCATTAAGAAGAATCGAAAAGAAACCAAGGCATAGATCTTTTTGTATTTAAAAGATTGGAGTTAAGATGGATTTATGCTACTTTATTTTATCATTATTATTATGGTCGTATTTTTTTCTCCATTTTTACATATTCTTTTTTAATTATTAAAGTTCTCTTTGGTTTTTATATTTATTTTTTTAAGTTATGAGTCTCAACTTTTCATTCATTTAAATTAATTTTTTTTTTTATGTTATGAGTCTCAATTTTTTATTTTATTTTTATTTTCATTTTTAAATTACCAACTCAATTTTTTCTTTAATTTTAGTTAATTAGCATTAAGTTATATTACACATCTCATTTATACTAGACAATATAGTGGACTTCACTTATGTTAATGTAATTACCACAATGGAGAAAACGTTATATTTATAATAAAATATAATAAACACAACTTAACTGAATAAGATAAGTTATGGTTTTGTTTATAATTCATATATCCTTCCCTAACAAAAAGTAATATCTATGAAATTAAAAGGAAAATATTTTACATTAAATTAGACATGAATTTTTTATCTAACTAACTTGAGCTTGGTGTTTGCTCTTACTTATCAATTTTCATAATTAATCAGAAGAGTTGTGGAGCAACAAATCCCTGTAATGATCAAAGTAGATAAATGTTGGACTTATCATTCATGTAAAAACACATTGCTTTTCCAAAACTTTGTCAGACAAATAAATACCATATAACGATGCTGGGTTGAAATTACAATGTAACAACAATTTTTCACTCTAATTATAGCCTTACTATGCTCCATCTCCAACTCAAAGATTAAACCATGTAAACCTCTTATGTTGTTTTTCATTCCAATTCATTCTTCAAGGATTATTAGAGATCATTTATATTTGAATATTGCAATTTATTAGGATCTGTTTATTGTATAAATAGTCATTTTTTTCAAATTTGGAATTGTATTAGTGTAGTACATGTAGCTTTCCTTATTGTAACTTGACATAATTTGATAATGAAATTATGTACATGCACAAATTATGATAACTATCTAATAACTTCACATAATTTGATAATGAAATTTTGCATTATAACATTATAGATGGATTTGTAAAACCTTATTTTATTTTTAACATATTATATTTCCAACAAACTTTTAAAATCTTATGAGAGTTGTAAAAGAAATAAGATCTTGGGGTTTACCAATTTGTGGTAGTAGGATTAAAATTTAGGTTAACTTAAATTCATTTAAGTAGATACTAAAGTGTTGCGCTCATTGAGATTAACTTATTAAAATAAGTTGGTTTCTTGTAAACCCCTAGGAAGATGAACAAACCATACAAACCATACATGCCAAGTGCATTGTCGAGGAATTTCAAACTGTTAGATGGAAGGCATACTTCTTGACCAGAACACACCTTGTGTGAAGGCAATTGCTAGTTGGGGCTTTCACTCTTTGCATGGCGAGTACATTGCTTTGATTTCTTCCCCCCAACAAGCAGGGGCTCTAAGCTCCAAGCAAGTGTCTTTCTATGAGTTGTTATGGGTCGTAGTTGCATTGATGTTTCACTTGTGCCTTCTTAGCCAAGGATTCTTTGTTTCATGCCAGGAAGGCTCCGGGCTTGGAAAATAGCCATCATCCTACATGCATGATCCATTTTCAACCCCTTTTAGCATCCCAATTGAATCATAAGGTTCCGTTGGTCCACAAAAATCCACTAGACCAGAAGTACATTGCTGAAGCAATTGCACCAAGGAGGAGAAAGCTTCTAGTTGTCCAACCATTTCACACATCAATTTTTTCATCCCACATGCTCGTAGAGATATCATATATTCTATTCTCCCCACTAGATCCAGTGATAAAACCAAGAGGGCCTATCGTTGTAACATACTCACGACAGTGCTAAAAATAAAATAAAAATTTCTTCCTCCTTATAGGAATAAATCCTCTCTCTCTATGGGTTCTAAATTGGACAGTCGGGAAACCATCCCGACCTTCTGGTCAAGGATCTCTGATTCTAAATCCAAGCGAATATCTGAGACCTTGATGGTCTCATTCTATAATTAAACACATAACCTTTTGACTACTTGGTGCAGGTATAAGGGTACCCGCGACCTCTGTCTGCACGCTGACGAAATATTGAATTTCGGGGGCTAGCTCCTTTTTCGTTAACCCCCTCCTTCATATGAACCTGGGCTATGACCTATTGGAAGGTGTGTAATTGCAGGCGCATCCAAGGGTGGTTTCAAACCAACCCTCTTTTCGCCCCGCAATTCACTACAAAGTGCCACGTATGCCTTTGGCGATACCATGGTTTCAATTGCGTCCTACTCAGGGAAAATTAAGACATGAGCATGTTCTGGCCCGCATTTCTTCCTGACCGTCGATCTCTTTCCTTTGGCAATGATCCATGATCAACGAATACTATCTATCCTCCTTTCCTGTCTTTCACTCCCCTTCCCATACCTCTCCGATTTGTCGACATATAGTTCCCTTCCAAATCAACGGTTACGATTGGTTCTGGCTCTTCGGCCTTTGGGAGTTTCAACTCTCAAAATCTCTCTTCCTCCTCAGTAGCTATCTTCTGGAGAGGAAGGTCTGGTGACACCTGTCCCTACAGATGTGCGACTACGATTTCCTCCACAAGTTCGGCCTTCGAGAGTTTCAGTTCTCAAGCTATCGTTTCTTCTGGAGAGATTTCTCCGAAACGACAGATTGTCTGCCACACGTCCTCCTCAATCGACGGTTCTACTCCTGCCTTGGGAATTTGGCCTCCTCAACCCAATCGACGGTCTTTCATCTCTCTCCTTGATCAACGATCGAGATATTATTTGGGTCTTTGGACCTTTTCCTCCTCTCTTTTCTTCTGGAGTTCTAGATTTGACGCCACGTGTCCACCTTCACATCGACGACTCTCGTCGCTTCGGATTTTTGGGCTTCGGAAATATCAAATATCTACTTTTGATTTTTCCCAATTCTTACGATGTCCAAGTCCTCGAATTCTCAGATCTTCTTTCACCTGTCAACCCCAACGATGGACGGTTTCGATGATTTCATAATTTTGGGACTACATAAAGTCCTCTCTCCTAGGCACTTTCAAGGTTTTAGGCCTCATGCACTTTCCTTGGGATCCAACAACTGTTGGTCCTCACGCTCAGATATGATGGCCCAGATATGATCTCCTCCTATGCACTCTTCTAATTGTTTAGATGTGGATTCCAACAGTCCAGATCTTTCACAATGCTCGATCCAACGGTCACTGTTGCTCCTCCTCCCGAGATTTCGTTTTCTTCCTTGACTTGGAAGATTTCAGATATTTCGAAGGTCTCCACCTTCGATTTACTTCCTACGAGCCCTGGTGTATGGGTGTCGACTTCCACTCTCCCTCCTGAGCTTACGAACTTGAAACAAGTTCACCTCTTGGACCTCATCTATGCTTTTGAAAAGCGCTTGTCTCTTCTGAGCTTGGTCCTTAGGGAATTTCAAATTCCCACGTACTCCTTGCGCTATTATGCTCTCATCGAATCGATGGTCCATGACCTTCCTCGATCCCATGGTCCAGATCACTTTGCAACTTCGGGTTTCAGAAGTTTAATCGTGCCAACATGCGATTCTCCCGATGTGTGAACTCCAATTTTTCTAATCTGACGGTCAAGGAGGGTCCCGATAGATCCTTGGATCTATGGTCTAGGTCAGATTGCTACTTCGGGTTTCAGAGGATCCATCCCCTTGACGATGATTACCAACATTCGTCGAATTTGCGAAGACTGAGGGAGTCGAGGCATTAACGCCTGTTCCCCTTCTTCAAATCTAATGGTTGCGACAAACCTTGGATCCTCCCAAATGGATCTCGTCCATTTATCTTCCAAATGAAAGGATATTCCCTTTTGATGCTTGAATCTCACTATTCTTCCTGAGCTTTCTTGGCTTTGAAAGGCTTAAGAGTTTTGCGCTCTTTCTCTTGAACATAATACTTGGAAGAATTCTTCCGTGCACCCCTTACGTTCAATTACTCAACTCTAGAACCTAATATGGTCTTGATCTCTACCCACCTTGTAGAGACTCAGTGCATACATGCACTACCTCTCTTAAGTTTAATAGGCTCCGTCCTCATAGTGATTGTGGGGTTCAACCTCCGCAGTCAGGGGAGTACTCACTCGACTCTAGGATGGTGAGGGAAATTCCCTGGGGAATGTGTTTTCGAGGAATTAAACTAGAGCATAAGGAAAATCAAGAAGATGTAAAATTTCTCAAGGAATGAACACATACTCTTAATTTAATCATTCAATACAGAAACCATTTACATGAATATAAATACAAGCATGCATCCATTATTTCCAATTCAAAGCACAAGGCATAAAAATACTTATCAGAACCATAAGGCATGATGCGACTGCTGAAAAAGGTTCTCATTTCTACCCAACCATAGGCTCAGTCACTCCCAATGGATTTATCACTGGCCACCCTTGAGCTTAAGCCACGATGCTTTAGATTCAATATCTTACTTCCAGCTCATTGAAAGTTAGGGATGAAGGTTACTCTCCTTCTCCCAATACATAAATAGATAAGGACGAAGGTTACTCTCCTTCTCTTGGCTCAATCTCTATTTTCTGTGATCAGAAGTCACTGTTCCTCTTTTCGTCCTTCCTTGGACCCGAGAGTTTCCGCTCTCATCTCTGCATTTTCTTCGTAGGTCCTCCTCTGCCCACCACACTTCATTTCTTGCCTTCCTCAACAAGGTTGCGTGTGGCTCGAATTCCTAGTCTGTGGTCAGGTTTGGAAGCCTTACAGATGGGTGGTATACCCCATCCCCTCATTAACTCTTGAAGAGGCCTTCCCACCTACCATCTCGATTGTAATTCATTCTTGGGTCAGAGGGTTTTTCCAATATGAGAAATTAATTCCAGCATGGTACTGGTTCAGTGGAGGTTAACACAACCATTCTGGGTCCCCTCCACCACCTTTCATAGCATTCGTGGTTTTCTCTTTGCACATCCCCTCTTTCAGAAGTCATGCAACATGTAACCATTTTCTATTAAAATAACAGAATTTACATTCATTGACCTTTTGTACAAAGGTCCATCAAATCAAACATTCACACCTTTAGGTTTTCCATAGTTCCTTGGCCAATATAGTTATATTTACAGACTGGGGGAAATAGGATGTTACAATTCTCTCCCCCTTAAAGGAAAATCGTCCTCGATGTTCTATTTGTCAACATGACATGTATGTACAGGAGTAAACAAAATCGGATATGCCTGTCTCATGGCATCCTCCATTTCCCACGTAGCCTCATATGGGCCAAAGTGTTTCCAATCCACCTTGACCTGTGCAATGGTTCGGTTCCAGAGTGAGGTTTCCTTCTTGCCTAATATGCATTGGGATTCTAGCAGGAATTCTCCCTCCGGCTCCACCTAGATCACAGACCAGTCAATTATATGATTAGCATCATGTACATATTTATTCAATAATGAAACATGGAAAACATTATGTGCCTTTACAATGGGAGGAAGTGCTAGCCTATAGGCTATAGGTCCCACTCTATCTAAGACTTCAAAGGGTCCACAATACCAAGGTGTGAATTTGGCACAAGCTCCCATTCTTAGGGAACTCTTCCTGGGTCTAACTCTGAGATAGACATGGTCTCCAGTCTTGAACTCTCTGGGAGTTCTCTTTCTGTCGGTGTAAATTTTCTATCTATATTGAGAAATATTCAGATTTTGTCTTATCTGAACCACTTGCTGTTCCATTTCTTTCAACATGTCAGGTCTAATTGTAATTTTGTCCACTGGGTTACTCCAACTGATTGGAATATTTCACTGTCTACCATAGAGGGCTTCAAAAGGGCTCATCTTCAAGGATTCCTGATAACCGTTGTTGTAGGCAAACTCTACCAATGTTAGGTAGTCTTCCCACTTCTTAGGCTGATGCATTACATGCATCCTTATCATGTCTTTACTATTTGGTTCACTCTTTCTATCTGTCCATCAGTTTGAGGGTGATAAGCCATGTTGAACAACAATTTTGTCTCAAAACCAACCATTAGGGATTTCCAAAATCTTGAAGTGAATTTGGTATCTCGGTCAGATACAATTCCTTGGGCAAGCCATGCAGTCTAAATATCTCCTTCATGAAGATGTTGGCAATATCTATGGCCTTTCAAGTTGATTTGACAGGAACAAAATGAGCAGACTTACTCAGTTTGTCCACCACAACCACGATGGCATCATTTTTCTTGGTCGACTTTGGTAATCCGGTGATGAAGTCCATGGAGATGGTTTCCCATTTCCATTCTGGGATCAGTAGGGGCTGTAACAATCCTACTGGATGTTGATGTTCTGCCTTAACTTGCTGGCATTCTAGGCACTTAGCTAAATAGTTAGCTATGTATTTCTTCAATCCAGGCCAATATAATTGTTTCCTAGTGGTCGTGATCATTTTCTGATATCCTGGGTGACCGATATATGGTCTCTTATGTAGTTCATCCTTTATGAATCTCTTTAAGTCGTCACAGTTTGGAACATACAATTTGTTTCTGTAAGTCAACAGGCCTTCTTCGAGCATCTGGAAGCCTTCATATTTTAGCCATGTAGGATCTTGCCTTAGGTATGAGGTCACGGTCTTGAAGAATGCATCTATTTCTTGTGCATTCCTGATTCTTTCCCTAACATCTGTTTCACAGGTGCTTACCATTGCCAGATGAATCATTTTTATACTTTTGCTAAGGGCATCGACCACCCTCTTTTTTTTTCCTTTGATGTGTTTGATTTCGAAATCAAACTCACTAAGGAGAGCCATCCACTTAGCTTGCTTTGCATTGAGTTTTGGTTGATCAAATAGATGTCTCAATCCACAATGGTTTGTCATAAGCACAAATATCCTACTAAGGAGGTAATGCCTCCACATTTTTAAAGCATGTACTATGACAACCAACTCTAGGTCATGGGTCACATAATTTATCTCATGCTCATTTAATTTCCTGAATGCATAGAAAATTACACGTCCCTCTTGCATAAGGAATCTATACACATGAGGAAATCATTATCCGGGTCTACAATATTTAGCACAGGTGCATGGGTCAGGAGGTATTTCAGTTCCTAAAATATTTCTTCACATTTTGATGTCCAAATTAATTTAATCCCCTTTTTTTGAAGGGTAGTGATTGGCCAACCAATCTTGGAAAACCTTTTTATGAACCTTCTATATTATTCTGTTAATCTCATGAAGGACCTAATATCAGATACATCCTTCGAGGTAAGCCATTCCATAATAGATATGATCTTGTTGGGGTCTACTGCCACCCCTTCCTTAGATATGACATGGCCTAAGTAATGGACTTGCTTCTGAAAGAAATCTCACTTGCTAAACCTAGAGTAGAGCTGATGCTCTCTTATTACTTGAAGCACGAGTCTAATATGTTATTCGTGCTCCTCCCTATTCTTGGAGTAGATTAGGATATCATCAATGAAAACCAATACAAATTTGTCTAGGAATTTTGCTGAGTACATTATTCATCAAGGACATAAAAGTGGAGGGGGCATTCGTTAACCCAAATGGCACCACCACGAATTCATAGTGACCATACCTCGTCCTGAAGGATGTTTTGTGGATGTCTTCATCCTTAATCCAGACTTGGTGGTATCTAGACCTTAAGTCAATCTTCGATAAAATGGAAGCACCTCTCAATTGGTCAAACATGTCATCGATTCTTGGTAAGGGGTACTTGTTCTCTATGGTTATCTTATTGAGTTGTCTGTAATCTATGCACAGTCTGAGGGTGCAGTCTTTCTTTTTCCCCATGGAGATACACTGGGTCGGATGTAGCCTTTGTCCATCATCTCATTTAGCCATAGCTTGAGCTCAACCAACTCTGGTGTGATCATTCTATATGGCGTTCTAGATGCTGGTACCGCTCATGGTGTAAGTTCTATCGAGAAGTCGATATCCCTTCTCGGAGGTAGACCTGATACCTCTTATAGGAACATGTCAATGTATTCTCTTAATATGGGGTGATCCTCTAGGTTTGGTCTATCATTATCAACAGATTCCAGTACCTGTATGACATATAAGGAACACCCCTTTCTGAAATACTTTTTCATTTGAAGGGCTGATATTTGTCTCATTGAGACAGGCTTCTGGATCCCTTGGAGGGTCATCTTTCCCTCTTATTCATTTACACATTCTAAAGTTTTATGATAACAGTCCAATTTAGTTTTATAATAAACCAACCAATCCATACCAATCAACAAGTCATAATATCCCAAGGGAAGTATGTTAAGGTTCGCTCGGGTGGGCAATCCACCCATGATGAATTGACAGGCCGGTATGACCTCTGCCACCTTTCTTTTGGTCCCAGTGGCTAATCGAACCAACCATGGCTTAACATGTATAATTTGTTGCATTTTACACTTATCAACAGTCTGAGGGGACACATAACTCAAATTAGAACTTGGGTCAATTAAAATAGAAACTAGATGGTTGACGATCATACCTTCCAGCTCCACAACTAAAGCTTGGTGGTTGGCTTTATTATTATCCAAGGCTGCATAGATTCATGGAATGCTCCTAGCCACATCATTGATAGTGGTATATTCTTGGATATTGTAGACTCTCTTACCGTTTTGTTGTCTGTGTGGGCAGTCCCTCAATCAATGATCTTCTCCACAACCCCAACATTTTAAGGGTTCCTTCTTTAGGTTATCGATCTTTTCTGGGACCGTCTTAAAAGCTTTATTTCCACTTTGAGAGGGGAAATTTTGATGATATATACTTCTAGTATGAAGGATCCTTCTAGAATATTTTCCATAGTTCTTAAATCTTGAGGATTTAAACCCCTTCTTCTGGAATCCCGAACTACTCCTCTTCTTCCAGTTCTCGTGAGGTATTGTCTTACTCCCAAACTGTTCATAACAATACCTCACCTTCCAGATAGTTTCTTCTAAGGTCTTTAGTTCGTCGAAATCAATCCTATCCCGGTAGGTCTGAGATAACCCACTAATGAACCGCTTCATTTTTACTTTTTCATCTTTTATGTAGGGTACATACCTCAGTAGTTCAAGGAATTTATTGACAAATTCATCTTTGGTGAGCTACCCCAGCTTGAGTTCATAGAATTCCTTACTCTTCCCATCCATCTATTTCTCTGACAGATACTTCTTCCTGAAGTATTTCTCAAACTGTTTCCATGACAAGTCCTTCTCATGGACTCCTTTCACATTCATAAGGTCTTCCCACCAAATGGAAGCCTTTCCATTCAGGTTAAAGATGACTATTTGAGCCTTCAAGTTTTCAAAGTAGTCATGGACTCTGAAGTACTTCTTTAGACCAAGCAACCAAATTTTATCCTCTTCTCCCTTCCTAATATCTCCATCGAAGGAGGGTGGTTTGGCTTTCTTGAAATCTTTAGGATCATGATTTTTGGAATGCTTCCACTTCTTTCCTTTCCTTTGAGAATGTGAGCTTGCTCTACTACTGGAATATCCTTTAGATTTGCCAGCTTCCTTTCCATAGGACTCTACTGATGAGTGTCCCCTACCTCCAGGTTGGGCCTTCTGCGAGGCACTTCTCCCAGTGTGGTCAATTATGGAGTCATGTTTTCGGATCTCAGGTGGACTTTGACTTCTCTTCTTATGTCTTCGGTCCACATGACTGGTTGCAGGTTCATGTTGTAGTTGCCTCTGTATGTCAGACAAGCTCTACAACAAGACTGCATTAATTTCTGTTTGTTTTTCTTGCTCCTTTATCAATCTCTCATTGTCAGCCTTGCAACTCTATAATTCGGCCCTAAGGCTCCTTACAGTTTCAACTAGATCTGGAGGGGTTTCCACCGCCCTCCTTTCGTCAAATTCTTCATCTCTAATGTGGGAGCTATCCCCCACTTCATGACACGTGACTATCATTTAGTCTTGAAGTTTTCCCGTGATTTATTGACTACTCGAGTGTTGACAATAAAAATTATTGTTAGCTAACAATCTATTAGTTCATGAACAATACAAGGTTCAATTTCTTAAATGCACACACATAGTAGAAAGTTTCATTCTTTTCTTTAATAACATTTTTAACCAGACTTTTTAAGAAAGAGGTAAGGTAGAGTGTCACTCTTTTAAAATTACTCCAAATAGAGTTTTTAAGTGACTCGTCCATGATCCCAAGTAGGCCAAGTGTTGTAACCATGCTCTGATACCAATTTGTAACATACCCACGATGGTGCTAAAAATAAAATAAAAATTTTGTCCTCCTTACAGGAATAATTTCTCTTTCTCTACAGGTTCTAATTTGGACAATCGAGAAACCATCCCGGCCTTTCGGTCAAGGATCTCTAATTCTAAATACAAGTGAATCTCTGAGACCTTGATGGTATCATTCTGTAATTAAAAAAATAACCTTTTGACTACATGGTGCAGGTCTAAGGGTACTCACGACCTCTGTCTGTGCGCTGACGAAATATTGAATTTCGGGCGCCAACTCCTTTTTCGTTAACCCCCTCCTTCATATGGCCCTGGGATATGACCTCTTGGAAGGTATGTGATTGCTGGTGTGTCAAAGGGTGGTTTCAAACCAACCTGCTTTTTTCTTCGCAATTCACCACAAAGCGCTACGTATGCCTTTGGTGATACCATGGTTTCAATTGCGGCCCGCTCAGGGAAAATTAAGACCCGAGCATGTTATGGCCCCACATTTCTTCTCGATCATCAATCTCTTTCTTTAGATGATGATCCGTGATCAACGACTGCTATCTATCCTCCTTTCCTATCTTTCACGTGCCTTCCCAGACCTCCCTGATCTATCGGCATGTAGTTCCCTTCCAAATCAATGGTTACGATTAGTTTCGGCTCTTCAGCCTTTGGGAGTTTCAAATCTCAAACTCTCGCTTCCTCCTCAGTAGATATATTCCGGAGTGGAAGATCTGCTAACACCTGTCCCTACAGATGTGCAACTACAATTTCCTCTGTGAGTTCGACCTTCAGGAGTTTCATTTCTCAAGCTATCGTTTCTTCCGAAGAGATTTCTCCGAAACGATAGATTGTCTGCCACGCGTCCTCCTTAATCGACGATTTTTCTCCCGCCTCGGTAATTTGGCCTCCTCAATCTGATAGATAATCTTTGAGCTCCCTCCTCGATCAATGATCGAGGTATTCTCCGAGTCTTCAGACCTTTTCCTCCTCTCTTTTCTTTCGGAGTTATAGATCTGGCACTGCATGTCCACCTTCACATCAATGACTTTCATTGCTTCATATTTTCAGGCTTCAGAAATATCAAATCTCCACTCTTTCTTTTTCCCAATTCTTCCAATGTCTGATACCTCAAATTCTCGGATCTACTTCCACCTGTTAACCACAATGATGGACGGTTCCGATGATTTCAGAACTTCTCAAAGTCTGCTCTCCTGGGCACTTTCAAGGTTTTAGGCCTCGTGCACTTTCCTTGGGATCCAATAACTATTGGTCCTCGTGCTCAGATCTAATGGCCTAGATATGCTATGCTCCTACGCGCTCTTCTAATTTTCTGGACATGGATTCCAATGGTCCAGATATTTTATAGTGCTCGATACAATGGTCACTATTTCTCTTCGTCCCGAGCTTTCGCTTTCTTCCCTGACTTGGAATATTTTAGATATTTCAAAGGTATCTACCTTCGCTTTACTTCATGCGATCCCTGGTGTATGGGTCTCAACTTCTGCCCTCCCTTCTGAGCTTACAAACTTGAAACAAGTTCACCTCTTGGACCTCGTCTGTGCTTCTGAAAAGCGCTTGTCTCTTCTGAGCTTGGTCCTTAGGGAATTTTGAATTCCCACGTACTCCTTGTGTTAATCTGCTCACATCGGATTGACGGTCCACAATATTCCTTGATCCCACGGTCCAGATCACATCACAACTTCGGGTTTCAGAAGTTTAATCGTGCCAACGTGCGATTCTCCCAATGTGTGAACTCCAATTTCACCAATCCGATGGTCAACGAGGGTCCCAATAGATCCTTGGATCTATAGTCCAGGTCACATCGCTACTTTGGGTTTTGGAGGATCTATCCCCTTCATGATGATTACCAACATTCGTCGAACTTGTGAAGACTAAGGGAGTCGAGGCGTTAACGCCTATGCCCCTTCTTCAAATCTAACAGTCATGACAGACCTTGGATCCTCCCGAATGGATCTCATCCATTCATCTTCCAAACAAAAGGATATTCCCTTTTGATACTTAAGTCTCACTATTCTTCCTGAGCTTTGTTGGCTCTAAAAGGCTTAAGAGTTTTGCGCTCTTTCTCTTGAACGTAATGCTTGGAAGAATTCTTCCGCGCACCCCTTACATTCAATTACTCAACTCTATAACCTAATATGGTCTCGGTCTCTAACCACCTTGCAGAGTCTCGGTGCATACATGCACTACCTATTCTAAGCTTAATAGACTCCGTTCTCACAGTGATTGCGGGGTTCAACCTCCGCAGTCAGGGGAGTACTCACTCGAATCTAGGACAGTGAGGGAAATTCCCTGGGGAAAGTGTTTTTGAGGAATTAAACTAGAGCATAAGGAAAATCAAGCAGATGTAAAAGTTCTCAAGGAATGAACGCATACTCTTAACTTAATCATTTAATATAGAAACCATTTATAGGCATATAAATACAAGCATGCATCCATTATTTCCAATTCAAATAACAAGGCATAAAAACACTTATTAGAACCATAAGGCATGATGCGACTGCTGAAAGGGGTGCTCATTTCCACCCAACCATAGGCTAAGTTAGTCCTAATGGATTTATCACTGACCACCCCCGAGCTTAAGCCACGATGCTTTGGGATTCAATCTCTTACTTCCAGATCAATGAAAGTTAGGGACGAAGGTTACTCTCCTTCTCCCAATATAGAAATAGATAAGGACTAAGGTTACTCTCCTTCTTCTAGCTCAATCTCTATTTTCTATGATTAGAACTCACTGCTCCTCTTTCCGTCCTTCCTCAGACCCGAGAGTTTCCTCTCTCGTCTCTGCATTTTCTTCGCAGGTCCTCCTTTGCCCACCATACTTTCTTTCTTCGCTTCCTCAACAAGGTTTCCTGTGGCTTGAATTCCCAGTCTGTGGTCAGGTCTAGAAGACTTAAATATGGGCGGTCTCCCCCATCCCCTCATTAACTCTTGAGAAGGCCTTCCCACCTACCATCGCGACTGTAATTCATTCTTGGGTCAGAGGGTTGTTCTAATCTGAGTATTTAATTCCAACATGGTACTGGTTCAGTGGAGGTTAACACAACCATTCTGGGTCCCCTCCACCACCTTTCATAGCATTTGTGGTTTTCCCTTATCACATCCCCTCTTTCAACAATCATGCAACAGGTAACCATTTTCTATTAAAATAACATAATTTACATTCATCGACCTTTTGTACAAAGGTCCATCAAATCAAACATTCACACCTTTAAATTTGCCATAGTTCCTTGGCCAATATAGTTATATTTACATACTGGGGGAAACAAGGTGTTACAATCACATACAAGATGGGAAATCTATTCTGAAGTGCATTGATACAGTACCCTTAAGCTCATCAAAGGTATTAAGAATTAACAAATCAACTTCCAGAGCCACCTGCGCTTCATTTCTCACAAACTCAAATAAGTTATTTGTATTGCCTATGATTCACAAGGGGGGAATTCCAGGAATGTAGGTGATTATTTCTTCCATGTACCCATTTATGAAAACAAATATCATTTGCACCAAATCGTACAAGAAATCTAAGAAATCTAAACTTGATTTCTTCCATGGCCTTTAACATGATTTGGGTTTTCTTTGTTTTGGAAATCTAGTTCAAGTTTCTTGTGCTTCTTTGTTTGGTAGAAGAAAAATATGAATATTTTAGACCTTGTCGTATATTAGAGCGTGTTGAGAAAAATATATGAAATGATCTTACTCAAGCATTTTCAGATTCTGCTTGGCTAAAGAAAAATAGACATGAATGTCACCCTATGTTTATAGCCATCAAAATTAATATCCTAACTCACAAGTATTGATTACAAGTGCTTAGGCTAGTCTTTTTATAAATAAAATCTTGTTGGAAAATTCATTATTTATATGCTTTTCTGAATATAACAGTTGCTGAAATAAATGTAGAGACAGAAGCAAAGACACCAAGATGATAATCAATATAGATGAGACATAAAACAATCCTTTATTTCATTCCAATTCACCAAAGAGTCATTCTCTTTACAAAATTTCGTGAAGAATTTTTGGACCAACGTCAAACTTAGACATCCTTGATGGAGCATACAAAAGGACCTTTGACAGAAAATAAAAAACTGAACTCTAAAAGCTGGACCAACTTGCCACATATTGCTTCCCACTCGACTCTGCACAATAACCTTTGTTAGTCATGAAAACTAATTCACAAACATACAAGTCTACACAGAATATCAAAGAGAGATTAACACCTCTGAAAAACAAGTGTCTAAATGATGTAATTCAACCCTGAATCTTGTTGTCTAGAATAAGACCCTGCTATCATAAAAAAGAATTAGGCTT